>SKCR01021660.1:0-175760 GCA_019454045.1 Zanthoxylum bungeanum
CTTTAATGTAAAATTGCATCTTTGATTGGCATATTTAAATTCGTGTCTTTCTTCATCTTTTCAAGTTATTTGTTTGTATTAATTTCATTTATCATGCGGTTATTTTGACCATATTTTATATGCTTCTTTGCATAATGCGCCTATTACACTATTTGTTGCATTTTGATTTCCTTTATATTACATGCAAATGTTACCATGACTGTTTGTGTTTATGTTTACATGAATGATTGAATTCTTATGACGTTATGTGCTTGTTGTTGCAAAGGCCTACCTTTAAGCATGTGAATTTGGCAATAAGATTTGATTTCATGTATGTTAGATGTAAACTTTACTTTTAAGCATGTGAATTTAGGATTGTGATGCACTTGGAAATATATGTCATAGGCTTGGTTGGATTATTGCATAAATCTTTACATTACAAGTGGCATAAGTAAGGGACCATTCCGAACCCAATGGTTTGAGGTCTTCCCTTGCGAGGGGTGAGTGCAGCCTTAAATCTTTGTCCCGATTCACACCAGGTGGTGACTCCCTTCTTCTCTGGTTTAGTCCTCCGTTGGCTACTCCGTACTCCCAACTAGGCCCCCGGCCTAGAACAACATGCGTCACCAAACTCCACTGTGTTCCCACAGGGAACACATGTCCCGCTCATCCAACAATCAAATCATATCCTCAAACGACTCTCATGTAATCATATATAAAAAAAATAAAATAACAAGAAAGAATGTAAGTAAAAGGTACCCTCAGGTCTAACCTCTTTTGTCGTCTCAAGAAAGGGCGTACACGTCCGTTGGAATGCTGATTGATCCGAGCTTTTCCGATTTGTCTGCTCAACGTCTTTCCTCGTTGTTTTGATGCTTGGGCTACTGTTTTAAGTCCATTTTTCTGCTGTTTTGCTACTACGTTTCAGGTCACAGTTTTGGTCGTTTTGTGGACTGTTTTGGGTGATTTGGGAGGCCAAATGGGTGCGGTTTTTTGTAATTTTTAGGGGGTTTTGTGCAGTTTTTAGGTGTTTCGGGGGCTGTTTTGAAGGCTAAAATCACTGCAAAACCGATCAGGTCAGTGGACTGATTTGCAGTAGTAAAGGTGCAGTGCAATGAGTGTTTTTGGGACTGTTTCAGGCGTGTAATTGGAGCTGTGTTTGGAGGGTGTTTTGTGCGACTTTAGGGCTGTATTTGAGGCTTATTTTGGTGTGTTTTGAGGCTGTGAATGGTGGCTTGAATGGCGGCAAAATGGGCTATGAAACGAGTGTGGGGCGTGAATGGTATTGGTTGTGGTGGTGAAGATGCGGCAAAGCTAGGTATTTTTCTTCAAGGATACGGAATGGAGGCTTCAGGGGGATGCTTGGGTGTGTGATAGAGGCTAGAGAGAGTGCTTTAGGCGTGCTTGAGGGAGGTATATGACCTAGGGTTGTGAATGGGGGTGAATGTCTCTTTTTATAGGCAAAGGAGAGAAGACTTTCCTTATTTGAATAGGAAAGAATCTCCTAATTGGTTCTTCATAAGGAATAGATCTCCTTATTTGGGGTGGTGATTGGATTTGATTTGGTAGGGATTTGATTTGATTTCTTTTGTTTAGGTAATGATTTTACAAGATTTTAGCATGTGATAAATATGCATTTACCTAAATAAAGAGGCTTTGGGCGTCAATCATCCTCCCTTGGGCGTGGACTTGGCTTGACTTGGTGGGCTTGGGTATTTTGGGTTTGGTTTGGGTATTTTGGGTTTGGTTTGGGTTTGGTAAGTGGTCTATGGGGGTTTTGAGCCTGAGATAAGCTTTGAAACGGAAGTCCAACAAGCAACCGAAGTTAAACAACTTGGATAAATCCACCAAAAATTTTGTTTTCCAACTTTACCCTTCCAACGTCCGTTTCCCGCGACTTTCATGACTAAAGAGGTAGTTGTCTCCATACGAGACTCATCATCGGGCTGATATGCAAAAATGCAATGCCTACACTATGCCTTCCCAATTCTCCAAAAATATTCTTTAAAGGAATATGTAATCTTTGTCAGACGTGGTATATGTAGTATTGCGTATTGCGATCCAGTATCGAATGTCACATTCTAGGTCTGGGGCTGGAATTATGTCTGCCTCGTACGAAGCATATATCGGATCTCTGGTAATTAGTCTCTATAATTGGATAATCATGACCTAGTTATATTATCCCGATGACTGCAGTACTTAAGCGTACTAGTTTCGTATCCTACGTGATCATCATCTCCATATGACTAAAGTGATACTTCCATCTTGACATCACACCCAATACACTACGATTCTCAGTATACCTAGAAGAGGCGTACCCAGAACCTATTAAAGCCCTGGGAGACCAAAACCAAAGTATACTGATTGTCGCAAGTACTATCGATGCAAGTCTTAGGTTAAGACCAAATACACCTACCCTGATTCAGACTCCCATAGATACATAGTTATACTACCAATGGGATTCCGAGAGGTCTATCTAGAGCGAAGATGTTTCCGTACCATCGGTAAATACAACCTCCTATTACACTTGCATGAGTATCCAATACCCAAATATATGGGAACTAAGTCGTTACGCTTCCATAACACGCACAAGTGTAATACTAGCCTATTCTGTGTTATCGATGTCCAGTCTTGATAATACTACGACTAGGGATATTTAATGATTAAAACTTATGTAGATTAATAATGTCTCATATCTTATTAATTCGGTACTAATCATATGGACTTTTATCATTTATACATCTCGGTAATCTAATTACAAATGATAAAACATCAATTTCCTTTGTCACATAGTTAATTTGTATAACAATACCATGTTCTGTATAAATAGTGATGCTCCACTTGGCCTATAGCTAATCACTCAAGTGTCCTGCACCTGAACTATGTACGGGTCACTCAAACTTCTATTGAGAAATAGCTTTCATCAGCAGATTGGAAAGGTTATCATCTGATGCGATTTATTCGATCATCACATCACCACGATGTATAATCCGATGAATCAGATGAAACAGTTGAAGTACATACTTGGATCGTTGATGAGATCGTGATTCTTTAGCCTGTGTTGTAGCCTAGCTAGCTGCTAACAGAACTATACCTAATCTAATTAGGATTATATAGATCCAAAATGCTTCTTTGGCTGCTTCAGCTGCAGTAATATTCTGCTTTTGTTGTTTATTTGGTAACATTATCTTGCTTGGAAGATTTCCAGCTCACTGTTCCGTTATTCAAACTATATATTACCTTTATTATGACTTATAGTCTTTTTTGTCAGTTTGGAAACTTACAACGGTGAACCCAGTCACTTCAAGTTCTCCTTCTCCATAGTTTAAGAAAGCATCCTTAGTTCTTCTAAGATACTTAAGGATGTTCTTAACATCAATCCAGTGACCATCACATGGATTGGCCTGATTGTGATTCCATATGCTCAAAGCATATGAGACACCAGGTCGCGTACATATATTTCAATGTACGATTTCTCGAAGAGTGCCAAAAACTTTTGATCTATCCCAGTAGATCTTTATTCCTAGAAAAAAAGTTGCCTCTCCTAATATTCCATGGAGAATTTTAACGAAAGCCAAGCTTTCACAATTTTTTTTATATGGGAATGTCATTGTTGTGAAGTAATACATCATCATCTTATAGGACAATCATTGTTAGTGTGCTCCCACTAACCTTCTTATATACACAAGAATCATTATCGTTTTGAATGAAGTCATATACCATTATGATATCATCAAAACGTTGGTTCCAAGAATATAATGCTTGCTTCAATCCATATATGGATCGATTTAACTTGCAAACCTTGTTTGCATGTTCCGACATGAAAAAACCATCAGAATGTTGTAAACATCCTCCAAAAGGTTTCCGTTTAAGGGAAATAATTTTGACGTTCAACTGCCATATTTCATAAAAGAAATATGCAGCATTAGCAATCATTATCCGAATGGATTTAATCATGGCAACAGGTAAAAATTTTTGTTGTAATCAATACTATATTGATGACGATACCCTTTCACTACAAGCCTAGCTTTATACGTTTCTATGTTGCCATATTTCATGTATGTCTTCACAATGAAGTCTCACCCATAGGCACAATGTCATTTGGTACATCAACTGGTATCCAAACTTAGTTCATATACATGGAATCCATTTCAGACTTTATGGCATTTTTCCATAAAAGGAGTCGATACCTTATATCACTTTCTCATACGTAGCTGATTCATCTTCCTCAATAAGATTGACATCTTCATGAGGTGAGATCAGAAACCCATACCTCCCAGGTTGTTTTCTGACTCTCTCTGACTTGCGCGGTTCTTGTGTATTTGAAGATTATGGTACAATTTCATCCCTGATGAACTGTTTCTGTTCCATGAGGACTCGGTGCCTGGAACAGTATTACTCTGATTTTCATCTTGTTTTACTTTCCTCCCACTTACCACTGCATATAGGAATTCCTCTTAGGAATACAACACGGAGACCAATAATTAAATTGTTCTCTTGTGAGTTGCATAAGTACTATACTTTGGTTTCCCTAGGATAACCTACAAATTAGGCACTTATTCGATTTGGGTTCTAGTTTGGTATCATCCAAATATATGCCCAGCAATCCCAAATCTACAGGAATGAGAAAACCCTGTTTCTTTCCTGTTCATATCTAATATGAAGTCTGTCCAACAGAGTTTCATGGAACCTTATTCAAAATAAATATGACACTGTTTAATACGTATCCCTAGAAGGAAAATGGTAGCTCAGAGCGACTCATCATTAACCTTTTCATGTCCAACAAAGTTCGGTTTCTCTGTTCGGACACACCGTCAAATTAAGGTGTTCCGAGAGGAGTCCACTATGAAAGAATACCATACTCTTTCAAATAGTTGAGAAGCTTATTGCTTAAGTATTATCTTATTGCTTAAGTATTTTCCACCACGACCGTGACGGTTTAATACTTTAGCCGGTCTGTCTGTCTACTTCATGTCGAAACTCTTTGAATTTATCAAAAGTTTCTGACTCGTGTTACATAAGAAACACATAACCATAACGCGATGCCACATCCGTAAAGGTTATGAAATGTCCATATCCACCTCTAGCCTAGCTAGATATGGGCCCACATTTGTAACTATGAACGAGGGCTAACAAATCGGTGATACTTGCACTTTTACCAAGTAAAAGGTGTTTTATGCACTTTGCCTAATAAACTAGATTCGTAGAAATCATTTGATTAGAATCAAATCCGTCTTAGTACCCACTTTTCGAAAGTGTAGATATACGAGTCTTGTTAATGTGTCCCAGACAACAATGCCACAACTAAGTCTCATCTGATTAATTCTGTTTGAGCTATTTATTTGTCATGTTATACGTTTGAGATTCATTTATATTCAAAATATAATACTGTTATTCACATCTAATGTGCTTATCTCAATATCATCTTTATAAACTAAAACACTTAGTTTTCTAGAATATAAGGGTATACTCGCAACGGGTTATACTAGATATAGAGATAATGTTTCTAGTCAAATTCCTAATTCAAGTATATGCCCCAATGACAGTTCCAAAACTTAGATTTCTACTGTTAAAACAGTGACTCTCGTCCCATTTCTGACTCGCGCGTGGATCTCAACTGAATTTAGTATCCTGCTAATCAGCAGATTCTGCACATCAGTACATATTTATGTACCACATCTAGTATCAAAAATCCAATTTTGAAACCAGTAGTGAACAAGTTTATAACAAACATTCTTGAAGCCGGAGCCTTGCCCCGCCTTCACTTCCTTCATGTCTACCTTGTCCATACGTCAGTCACGCTTCTAGTGATCTCGTTTACCACAGTTTAGGCAGACATCTTGGGATATGTCCTTTATCTTCCCAAAAGACTATGATGATATTGCCTTTACCCGTTTTAGAAGCTCTGTCCGTGCCTCCTTAACCATAGCCATCAACTCTCCAAGAGTTTTCTCTCGGTTCATTATGAACCTGCCCCAACATTCGGGTAGAGACTATAAAATCAAATTTTTGAAGTCTCGGCCACATAGATAATGCCTAGCTAACCTTGCTGTTCGATGTCAGCAATCATCTGTGACACCTAGTGCTCGACAGATGAACCCTCTGACATACGCGAGCGAAAGAGCTTCTTTTGCAATTTATACTTCTAAGATCTAAGAATAGATCTATGAAGATCCTTCAATTTCAACATCATGGTATAAGGATCTAATCCTTAGTTTTGACGACAAAATTAAAGTGTCATTGCATCAAGCATAAATGATTGAGCACTAAAGTTATCATCACCATTAGTCTTCCAAAGCTCATGCTCTACTATTTGCTCAACTCCGGGCTCAGGCCTGAGATGTCACTCTATCAAATAGAATAACTTCTCAGTTCCCAGGATTATCTTGAGGTTCTATTCCCAATCTGAAAATTAAAGTCGCTTAAAGACATATTCTCCCAGGATTTTGTTTTAAACGCTAATCTTTCAGTTATCTTAATTCCAATAGTCCAACTATCCAATCAACCATTTCAGGTACAATGAAATATAATGATTACTATAGTCTTACTATATAATCAACTATAATTTGACTGGTTAAATTCAAATATATTGATTACTATAATCCAATAATATAATCAACTATAAATGAAACAGTTTGAATATAGTTCAACTGTTAAATTAAAACAACAATTAAATATTTATTATTGACGAAAAATAAAATGAGCACGTATTGGAAAGTACCTAAATGAAATTGCAAATTTAATACTTGTCTCTCACTATTTTTCGGTGAGCCTCTAATCCTCTGTGGAGTACTTGGGAAACCTAGTTTCCTAGTGGGCTAGGATCCCGTTAAATAACACACAACCTTGACTTTGGGCAACAAGTTATATGATACTTAACTAGGTAGATCTCTAAGATCAATTGGATCTCTTCCAATTCCTAGATCCAATAGGTGGACCTCCAAGTCCGAAACATATATAATATATACGCCAATATATCCAATATATTTTCCTAACCTTTTTCCTCTGAATCAACTAAGCCATGGCTTTAGCACAACAAGCTTAATGATTCCAGTTAAGCGGGACCCATTAACTTTGGAAAACTTCGTAATCGATGTCGATGGACAAGAAGTGATCTTGACTTTGGCCAACAAATCATAACTTGGACAATACATACGATATGTGAAAAAGCTTTCATGATTCAAACACATCCGCGATGGACAAAGGTATTGACTTTGGCCAACAAACCAGTTTCAATCTTGGATCTTGAGAGAGAATCATTCAATGGAAGGAAATCACTTAATATTTGTTGAGGGTTTTTCGCATAATTGGCAACCAATTAATTATCTTTAAGTCTCATCATACACCCTTATGCATGCATTCTAAAGGCATAATAAGGCGCGATAAATAAATTAATAATGATATGCGAATGGATATATAATACAATTTGTTCCTAGAAAAAATCTCTCCCGCTAGCACTATTCTTACTTCAACCCAATTACATAACAATTCTAAAGAAACCTCATTTACATTGAGGGGAATAGGTGAGAAGAGAAATACAATGAGAAAAGAGGTAATAGGCTGGACACGCAATTCCAATTTAATAAATTCTAAATTTATTACAACAATTTCCAAAATTGCCCTCACCCATCTAATATCCATCTGATATACATTATTCATACATACATCCAAGTATTCACACATAACAGGTTATCAATCAATTTAATCCAATTAATTAATCTTTAATTAATGACCATCCAATGTTCAAACAACGATTTGATTTGCGCGAGTCCAACTCGTTTAAGAATAAATACTCAAATTATGTATTCTTCATTTATATCGAACTATAATTTTAAATCCAATTTAAATTATATTCAACACTAATTCACATTTAATTCCAAATTAAATTATTACACTTTTAATAGTGCATTTTAGACTTGGATTCAAAATCCAATCATTATGGGTCTCAAAGGCCCAATTAGGCAAGAGTTTTGACAATTATGGGTCAAACCCAAGATGCCAAGGCCCAATTAGGAATCACCCTTTACTAAAAATCAATTTAGGCCCAATTAAATTATTTAAAGGCCCAATTATCATATTTGGACTTTATGAAAATGGTTTTTGGCCCAATTGGATCCAACCAATTATCCTAAACCAAACTTGGCCCAACCAAGCCCATTAAGCCTAAATACAATAAATTAAATTAACTCATTATTCCAAATGAAAAATTAATTCAATTCAAGTGTAATTAACATAATTAATTAATTAATCTAATGCTTCCAAAATACTAGTTAATTCAATTAATCATGCTCTACATTTCCAATTCATGTCCAACATAAATTGAAGCAAAATCAGTCTAAAACATGCTACATAGCTCATAGTATTGGCAATAAAATTGACATCCAATTTGATTTCAATCTAATTAAATCAACATCTAAGATTCATTTCATGCCATCAACACATCCAAATGTTAAATTTCAAAATAATCCACCATGAGCAACCTAGGGTAACTTTTGGCCAAGCTATAGGATTTGGGGATTTTTGATCTAATTAATTTATCACAAATCTAATGAAATACAAATCCAATCTAACATCATATAAGCCCAACCAAACAACCAATTTAGGAAAATCAAGCTCCAAACACAAAATTTCCAAATTAAAGTCTACAAACCCTATAATCAAATCAAGCTTAGATCTCGCTCTGATACCATTATTAGTGTTCCTAGAACATGCCAAGGTTCTCTAAGAGTGATTTGTGTGTGAATTAACAAAAGATAGTTGTGGAAAAACTTACTTTGAATAGTTGAGTTTCAAGACTTTTCTTGAATTTGTTGGATGTAATGGAAGCTCCAAGCTTTGTGTTTGCATTCCAAACTCAAGGATGAGTTTCCCTATCACCTCAATTGGACTCTTTAAGTGCTAGCTTAAGAAAATTTTGCAACAAAATTTCTATGTTGAAGTGAGAAGCTCACGACAATGGAGTAATAAGAAGAGATGAGAGAGTTTTCTTTTGTAATTTTGTTTCCTTTTTAAAATAACTAATACCAAAGTCGACTTAAAAAACTTGTATATGCTTTTCCAAAAAGCAAAATAAAAGTAAAGTGTGTTTTTGGGGGGGAAAGAGTATTCAATGCTCTCAACTACTTCCATCAAGTAGAATGACTAATGATGTAAGTTGGTGGGCCCTAATTTAATTAAAACTAAAGTGGGCTTGCTCAACACACTTCGGGCTCGGTTTCGTTTAATCCGATTAAATGAATTTTTCTGTCACAACATAATTAAATCTAATTTAATTAAATAATAATACCTAGAAAAATTATTACGGAAGTCGCTCGCGAATTAATTCCAAATTAATTCGTTCGCTTGAATTAAAATCCAATTTTAATTCTGCATTGAAATCTAATTTCAATTAATATTTCTAATATATTATTTTAGCTCAATTAAATAAATTAAATAGTAAAATCTAATTTCACTATTAAATTTACTTTACCGATTAATTCCAAATTAATCGTGTTCTCTCTTCTCGACGAATTTAATCCCAGATTAATTCTCTCTTTTGATAATTAATTCCCAGATTATTTATTACTGTAACTAATCCCAAATTAATTCTATTCGAGTCAAATGTCATCGGTGAATCTTCGGGAAGTGACCCAAGAGATTCCTGGATATGTTGGCAGTAAATACGATCATCGGACCATCCCAATACGTGCATACCTAGTATCACATTTTTACCGATTTACAAGACATGGTTGGCTTCTAGCAAAGCACCGTGCCTTCCCAATTCTCCAGAAATTTTCTTTAAAGGAATATGTAATCTTTTTCAGGAGTAGTATACATAGTAATGCGTATTGCGATCCAATATCGAATGTCACATGTTAGGGCTGGGGTTGGAATTATGTCTTCCCCGTATGAAATATATATCAGATCTCTGGTAACTAGTCTCTATAATCGGATAAGCATGACCTAGTCATATTATCCCAATGACTGCAGTACTTAAGAGTACTAGTTCTGTATCCTACGTGATCATCATCTCCATATGACTGAAGTGATACTTCCATCTTGACATCACACCCAATACACTACGATTCTCAGTATACCTAGAAGAGGCGTACCCAGAACCTATTAAAGCCCTGGATGACCAAAACCAAAGTATACTGATTGTCGCAAGTATTATCGATGCAAGTCTTAGGTTAAGACCAAATACACCTACCCTGATTCGGACTCCCATAGATACATAGTCATACTACCAATGGGATTCCGAGAGGTCTATCTAGAGCGAAGATGTTTCCGTACCATCGGTAAATACAACCTCCTATTACACTTGCATGAGTATCCAATACCCAAATATATGGGAACTAAGTCGTTACGCTTCCATAACACGCACAAGTGTAATACTAGCCTATTCTGTGTTATCGATGTCCAGTCTTGATAATACCACGACTAGGGATATTTAATGATTAAAACTTATATAGATTAATAATGTCTCATATCTTATTAATTCGGTACTAATCATATGGAATTTTATCATTTATACATCTCGGTAATCTAATTACAAATGATAAAACATCAATTTCCTTTGTCACATAGTTAATTTGTACAACAAAACCATGTTCTGTACAAATAGTGATGCTATGGGTCATAATTGTCCTACAAGGTCAATGGATCATCTATACCATCACATGATGCAATCATTTTCACCTCTCCACTTTCTAGATAGCGTTCAGGTTGTCTTATAACCCTCCTACTATGTCTAGGTGGTATTGTATCCTGATAAACTTGCATCTGAATTTCAGATGTGGAAAATGTAATGTTTTTTGTCAAAATTTGACAATAGCGTACTGGTCGTACTGGCAAGTAACACCTCAAGTAACACTTTACTTCGAGGTTTGAACTCTCTCATATAATTCTCCTTAAGAAATGTAGCATTTATCAATATAAATACTTTATTATCTTCTGGACTATAAAATAATCCACCCTTAGTTTCCTTAGGATAACATACAAATAGCGACACATGTGAACTGGTTCCAACTTAGTTTGTTCTTTAGCACGTGTGCCGGACACCCTCATATGCAGAAATGTCACAAACTAGCTTTTTGACCATTTTCCATAAGAGCGTATTAGAAATAGACTTAGAAGGAACTACATTCAGGATATACATTGTAGTTTGCAATGCATACCCCCAGAATGAACTAGATAGAGTGCTATAACTAAACATTGATCTCATCATGTCTAGTAGGGTTTGATTTCTCCTTTCTGCAACATCATTTTGTTGTGGTGTTCCAGGTGTTGTGAGCTATGAAAAAATTCCATGCTCAACTAAGAATTCCTCGAAATCTCTATCAAGGTATTCTCCTTCACGATCTGATCGTAGAATTTTGATGCTTTTACCTAACTGGTTCTCAACCTCGGCACGATACTCTTTGAACTTTTCAAATGTATCTAACTTGTGCTGCATTAGGTAAACATACTCATATTTGGAATAATCATCAATGAAAGTGACGAAGAATTCATAACCATCTCGGGCTTTTACATTCATTGGTCAGCAAACATCCGAATATATTAGCTCAAGTGTTTCTGTGGCTCTTATCCCTTTTCCAGTAAAAGGTCTCTTAGTCATTTTGACTTCTAGATAAGATTCGCAGACAGGTAAAGTACTGAGTTTTAACTGATTTAAAACTCTTTTCTTGATTAGTCTATCTATCTGGTCAAGGTTAATGTGACCAAGTCTAAGGTGCCATACATAGGCATCATCATGAGAAATCTTTTCTGATTTTGTTTTAGATCTTTCAATCTTAAATATTTTAGCATTAAGCAGTGATTCATGCATTAATGGCCTTAATAAATATAGATTATTTTTGGAGTTTGTAGTGCATTTATTTAATCCATTTCTACTAATAATAAATGACTTATTATTAAATGAAATAGAAAAACCACATTCCATAAGTTTTGTTACAGAAATCAAATTCCTCCGAAAATTACGAATATATAGCACACCATTCAAACATAAATAACTCTTACTAAAATTCAAATTTGAAACTCCCACTGCTTTTGCAAGGTCCCTTCATGAGTCTAGTAGATATAAAGAACAACAAACATGGTTAGTGGCACCAGAATCAATCATCTATATGGATTTATCATCCTCCACCAAAAAAGACTTAATGACAAGTAAATCGTATTTATCTATATGTTCTTCTTTTTAAGCTCAGCAAGGTATCTTGGACAATTCCTTTTCCAATGCTCTTGTTGTTCACAATGGAAACCTTTTCCTTTGGCATAGATTTATTTAGAGCTTTTGTTGTTCTTTTTTTCAATGGTTTTGCCTTTGTCTTCTAATTGCCTTGCTTCTTCTTCTTTGCAGATTTAGAAGATTCAGTAATATTTACCTCGGCATTAGACCTACGAGGACCATTCATAACGGACTTGCAATTGGTGAGTTCATTTAACAGTTCAGTCAACGTAAACGTCAACTTATCTATAGAATAGTTGCTTTTAGACTGTAGGAAACTCTTCGGAAGGGTTTCCATGATCATTGTCACTTGGCTTTGCACATTGATATATGCACCATGTGTTTCAGCCATATTAAGATGAGACATTATTCTTAACACATGGTCTCATACTGATGTGCCTTCTTTTATTGCAGCGGTCAATATAGAGGCTATTGCCTCATGTTGTTTTCGGTCTGAAGGTTTCCCAAACATGTTATATAATGACTACATAATCATTGATGCTGTCGACATAGGCTTATACTGTACAGCAAGAACCTCAGACATGGATGCTATCAAATAGCTATGGGCTTTCTCATCAGCTTTAATCTAATTATTATAGGCATTATGTGCAACTCTGCCAGCATTTGGTGCTGGCTCAGGAGGACATTCCTCCATCAGGACAAATTTAAGGTCTTCGCAGAACAAAATAACATTCATGTCACTTTTCCATTTAACATAATTATCCCCGGTTATTTTTTCTTGTTGTTTGAGAATTGAGATAATTGCAATGCCATGGATGAAAAAATATTAAACGCTCATTCAACATTCATTCATCGCCTATTAAAATTGTCAAACATTTAGTCATAAAATTAAACATGATGCATTATCAATGTATAATGAATTAGAAACCTAAAAGAATTACTATACCATGGTTATCTATCATCCCACAAATAAGTGCCGTAAGTATTTACATGATAGATTGAGACATTCCCAATTGATTAATATATCTAAAATAACTCTTATTCCTATATTAATCAATTACCATTTTGTTGATCAGTGAAGCTTTGATTAACAACTTAATCATTCCTTTGTGTGTATGACCTATCATTTCGGAACCCTTGGACTTAACTAGTGAAGTACCACCGTAGGGTAGGTCAAATCGCCAAATACATCTAGAGTCTTTATCCTTTCGAAATATAAACCTGATATTGACCCCAAAAAAAGGACACCATCAATAAGAGGATGAAAGTAAAGCCGTCTCGAGGTGCCTATTGAATCTCACGTTTTTGGATAACAATGGAGATCGTGGGATATATTATAGTATACCACTCTCTCACTCACTATTTTGAGGTGTAAGGTTTTTATCTCATTATTATTTCATGAATCTTAGATTATGCTCGGTTAAAGTCATAACCTTATTAATACTAGTTGATAATATAGTGATATATCCAATTTTAACTCTTAAAATTTTATTCACTAATCTCGATTAGCCTCTACTAACCAATTAACCTAATTAAACTAATTTAATCAAGATATTATAGTTATCTAATCAATTTAACTCTTAAATTATTAGTCCACTTATAGGTTTTAAAAATTAGAATTCAACGAACTGGCCAAATGTTATTAAACCATTTAATCTATAAAAGCACATTATTTATTCCAAATGTATGTGGTATTGTATCTCGAGTGTAGACCATATTACTGTCCATTCAGAACTGGCTATGGAATTTACGTCCGGGTTTCCATCCTATATACCAAGGAAAATAATGTACTCATAAGGTCCATTTGTTTCTAAAACTTGGATTTGCAATTTTTAAACCTTTAAACCAATTAATCTTATTAATCTATTTTCATGCATCTCATATTCTTATTTAACTTTTAAATTACATAAAATCATATTTTATGACTAGAATATCATGCATATCTACATGTTATGGCATGTGAAAATGCAAGAGTAGGCACAGGGTGCTATATGACACGTTAATAAATATTTTAAAAATATACATTTTTACCCAGGTATGACGTCCCGACTCTAGCTCTCACAGCATCCAATACAGAGAGCGCGACACCACAGCGTCAAAAGTCTGGCATCGCGGTGCCACTGGGAACCAGATCAGCGATAAGTCCAGAGAGCACAGCGCCGCGGGCCAAAAGACTGGCGTCACGGCGCCACTGGGATTCCAGGGAATGGATTTTAAAAAAAAACCATCACATATCAAATTGCGTTGACCGGGCTCTTATTTTTCTACTAATCTAATTAATACAATCAATCCAAGGCATTCTTTGGTCTTCAAATCTTGTTATATAGAGTGTTGTTGAGTTCTTCACGGAATTACTCCGTCAAAAGTCCTTCGTGGCATCGGTTCCTCCAAGTAACAAATAGGGTTACATAATAGACTTATTACAAAGGAAATTAACTTACAACACTTGAAAGAATATGACCTTATGGTCTTACATTTCCAATGCTAAAAATAAGAGCCGGGAAAATTATGATCAACGCAACACATTCATCACATAAATCAAAAGTAAACATTCATCACATGAATATTAAAACCATTCATCTCACGAATCTAATTGTGCCTACTCATCACAACATGCATTTTAATAATCTATATCTCATATAAATTATTAAAAGTAAAATGAGAGGGATTTAGAAAACTTTCAACCTTAAGCTCTCGATGCGAATTGTAGGAAACAAATTTCCTTAGCGCGGCGGAAGTTGCTTGTGGTGGCACCGGCTCCGGTAAAGATCTTTAAAATTTTATGTGCCTTCTCTATTTGTTGTAGTAGCTGAAATCAATCCTTTAGTGTCCACTACTTGGATCAACCACTCGATCTTCCGAACTATGACTCGAAACCAACAATCCAAAGTGTGGGCTTCACTCACAAATGATAGAGATTATATTCTCTTACGAACAAACCACTCAATCCTCCGAACTCTTTGATGAGCAGAAAATATATCAATATTTACCGCCCCTTTTACTTAATATTTTATTTAGTTTCTCGGGTTTGATGAATGTTTTGATGTGTTTTAGTTTATTTTACAGATAAAATAATATTGGGACACAATGAAATCATTTAGGATGAAATATGGGTCAAATAAGGGCAAATATTGGACTTGACATATTAATTTTGGAGATTGGAAACTTGAAAGGGCGTTGTAACGAAGTGCAGTTTTGGAAATTCCAATTTTACGCATCTGTCATATTTTGGGCATAACTGTTTACTCTCCGATATCGGATTGAACTGATTCAAGTTTCAGATTAAAGAAGACGCAAATATCGACAACTTTGAATGACAAAATAATTTCGAATTCTGAAGATTTCATGCTCGTAATTGATGAACCATCCAGTAGTGTGTTGTGTGTAATTATTAAAGTCATTTTCAATCATTTTCAAAGTAAAAAAATAAATTAATTAATAAATTATCAAATTATCAAATCATCACCAAACATGATAAGCAATTAGTGGAGCAATTAATAATGGATTTGGTGGAGTAATTAGTGGAGCAATTAATAATGGTTTTGGTGGAGAATTTGATGGATGATTTGATGGAGGCAAAATTTTGCCTATAAATATCAAGCCATTTCATTTGTAAAATTCATATTTTCTTCTTTGAAATTCCTAAAGAATAAATAAAATATTGTATCTTGTTTGTTTATTTACAGCTTTCACTAATATAATTTCCGCTTTAGCACTTTCTTTTCTTTACTTTTCAGTTTTTACTTTCGTAATTTACTTTTACGCACAGTACTTTCCTTTCTTTACTTTTGCAGTTTTTACGTTTCAAGCAATGAGGAGGTAACTCCCCCTTGCTGGGGTAAAAGGTAAAGCTTTTATTATTGATATCTAGATTAATCTCCCTTAATTATAATATATAAACTATGTAAAACCTGATTTAATGTGGATACCGCTAAATTTGCTGGTTGGTAAATAATTATAAATTGGTTTTAACCTGACTAAGTATGGATACCGCCTGGTTGGTCGGTTGGTGATTAATTATTAATTTGACTTAATCAGGATACCGCCTACATGGCTGGTTGGTAATTATCAAGCAAAGTTAATATATTATATTAAGGGAGATATCTAAAATAGTAGTAATAAAAGTTGATCCTCTAACCCCATCATTTTCTTTTATTATACTTTTACTTTATTTACTTTCAGCAATTTACTTTTCAGCAATTTACTTTTCAGTAATTTATTTTTATTTTTTTTACTTTTTACTTTTTACTTTTTACTTTTACTTTATTTACTTTTCAGTATTTAATTTTCAGTATTTTACTTTATGTCTTTTATTTTATTTAAGTTTTTACTACCTGTAAATATGTGTCGTAACTAAGCCAGTTATCTAGGGTTGTGATGAAATCCAATATCACTGGTTTATAAGGGGTTAAATTATAGTTTGGGTAATATAAAAGTTTATATATTGAGCCTTCATCTTAATGCTTTTTATTAACTGCCCATTAATAAAATTGAACTGGTAAATTTCAAATGAACTTGGAAAAGGGATTTTAGGTTAAAGACCTTAGACTCAATAGCCCACGATCTTCCTTAAGGATAGATAACCCTTTAATAGATTCCTTACAGGATAGGAATATACCTGTCGGGCGGGGGTAGCCATAATTGGAACTTAATCATAATAAATTCAGATAATTTGGTTAACATAGGAATATGATTAATTGAGTTATATTGGGTAATTGTATTTGACCATCGGAAGAGGCTTTTACATAATTTCATGTTCCAGGTTAATAAACTAATATATTACACAAATTAAAATAACCACTTCATCTTTTAAAAAGATATTGGAAGGATTCACAACCCTGGATAGTTTTATAAATTTGAATTTTCTTCAATCTATTTTCAAGCAATTTTATTTACTTGTTTTAAGTTTTAAAGTCACCACCAATCAAACAATCAATCTATTATATACTTGTAAACATTTAACTTCATAAATTGATAACAAAAGGTTTTAAGTCCTCGTGGGATCGATACTTTTTATACTGCTTGAACGATACGTGCGCTTGCGTTATACGCGTGTGATTACGCCGGTCAATTTTTTGGCACCGTTGTCGGGGACTTATTTATCTTTTCACTATTAGTTTTAAGGTTAAATACCTTTACTTGTATCTAATTTTATTTTTGCTTATTATTTATGTTTTCACTTGTTTCAGGTTCTCAGACACTACATGAGACGAACCAGAAGCTTTGAAGTCCATCCGCTTGACCTAGAAATTGAAAGAACAATCAGACAATTAAAAAGGGAAAGGCGAGAAGGCCAAGAAGCAATTGTTAACATGGAACATGAACCTTTGGAGGTTGCACCACCAATTCCCATTCGAGACAGAACCATTCCTGTGGTGGACGTCATCATTTCTGTATTGTACTTCCTCCCTTACCAGCAAATATAGGTGACATCAAAACATGCGTTCAGATGATTCAACAATCAATTCAGTTTATGGGGAATGCAACTGAATATCCTAATGCCCACATCAGTAACTTCCTGAAAGTTTACGGCACTTTCAATTACAACCGAGGAGCTGAAGAAGCAATGAGATTGCAGGTTTTTCCATATTCCATGAAAGATAAAGCTAAGGCTTGGCTACATTCACTACCAGCAGGTTCCATCACAACATGGAACAATCTAGCCACCAAATTCCTTGCAAAGTACTTTTCACCAGCCAGAACAACAAAAATGAGGAATGACATCACATCCTTTGTACAACTTGACTCAAAGACTGTCTACGAAGCTTGGGAAAGGTACAAAGATTTGCTCCGAAATGTCCTCACCATGAGATTCCAAAATCGCTTCAAGTCTAAAATTTCTATAATGGACTTTCTGGACTGATGAGAACCACAATTGATGCTGCTACTGGAGGAGCGCTAATGGCAAAAAGAGAAGATCAAGCCTGGGACCAAA
Source organism: Zanthoxylum bungeanum (assembly GCA_019454045.1). Classification (NCBI taxonomy): domain Eukaryota; kingdom Viridiplantae; phylum Streptophyta; class Magnoliopsida; order Sapindales; family Rutaceae; genus Zanthoxylum; species Zanthoxylum bungeanum. The sequence goes on from SKCR01021660.1 coordinate 18,081, forward strand.
TTGAAGAAATGGCTAACAACGATTCCTTGTGGCCAACAGAAAGGAGCATGATCCAAAAAATTGTATGAATTTATGAAGTTGGAGCAAACACAACAGTCAGTGCCAAGATGGATCAGATATGCAAATACATGGAGAATCTCAGCATGCAAAGTAATATTGGAGCCACAAGTTCATCTTTTGGAGGAGCATCGGAGCTAAACCAACCTGAAGAGACGGTGAATTATGTCAACAATTTTAACAAACAGGGGAACAATCCGTATTCCAACACCTACAACCCAGGGTGGAGGAATCATCCTAACTTTTCATGGAGTAATAATTCAGGGCAAAAGAATAATCCACCACCAGGATTCCAATAGAAGAACTATCCACCACCTGGATTTCAGCAACAGAACAAAGGCCAGGAGCATGAAAAAACCCAGTAATGGCAGAAGTGCTGGCTCAGTTAAAAAGATATGAAGCTATGTTTCAAAGCCAATTAGCTTCCACAAAGCACTGGAGAATCAAATTGGACAACTGGCCAATGCTCAGAGTTACAGACCGCTAGGGAATCTTCCCAGCAACACATAATCAAGTCCAAGGAACAGAGGGAAGGAGCAATGTCAAGCCATTACTTTGAAAAGTGGTACTGAAATCAATAAAGACGTTGGAATCAAGGCAATAATTGAGGAAGTTCTAAAAGATGAAGTTCCACAGATGGAGGAAAAAAAACAAAAGAAAAATGAAAAAAAAAAACATATCTGTAGGCACTGCATTTTTGCATGTAAGTCCCGATGATGAGTCTCATATGGAGACACTACCTCTTTGATTGTGAAAGCCGCGGGAAACGGACGTCGAAAGGGCAAAGTTGGAAATTAGTATTTGGTCAGATTTAACTCGCTTGTTTCGTTTCGGGTTCGCTTGTTAGCCCTCTATTTTAAAACACATCTCACAAATCAAATAATTAAAATACATGTCACAAATTAAATTAAATCACATTCACAAAATTAAATCACCTTCCTAAATGAAAAGATTTCCTTATCACGTACTAAATTAAAAGATATCTCCTTTAAACATACAAATCCTATTCCTTCTCCAACAAGGTAAACCCCCCTCATTTGGCCTATAAAAAGAACCATTAACCCACATATTCAACCCTGGCAGATTCATACAAAAAATATAAAAAATAATAACCCTAAACCTGCCCCTCTCTCCCCTCCCGGCTCACCCTCACAGCATTAGACAAAAACAATAGAAAGACCCTAATCTTCTTCACGAAAACCACACGCGCAGCTTTTCAATCATCCACTACCTTGAAGCTGCCCCACTCACGTATTTAGTGGCCCTCACGAACCATAAACCAGGCAACCCTCACGCCAATTGCCACCTTGTCCTCGCGTACCAAGGGCTATCAATGCCACATACCCCTTTGTCTCAGCGCATCATCAACACTAAGCACACAGTCACTCTCAAAGAACACCACATGCCCCTCCTTTCACTCAAGCAATCACAAGCCACGACAAACCCTCCATGCAAAAGAAAATCAGCGAAGCCCCTTCAGCCCACTAGCGACCAAACTAACACCTAGGCGCAACAAATAAAAAGGACAACTCTCTTCCCTTGCCACAAAAAAAAGTTATGCATCTATGTCCTCTCTCAGCTCTCATTAAAACACACATGGCATACCTCTCCCTTTCTCATGAAATAGCCTATGATAACCAAACAAACGTCTCTAATTCGCACCTTTAAATTGCCGCAACTCAGTGCCCCAAACTGCCTCAAATCAACCATTTGAAACTGAGCGAAAAACAACCCCAAACTTTTCCGAAATTATCTCAAAACTGAACTGAAAAATAGTCCAAAAAAACTACCTTTTAAAGCCTTCCAAAACCACAGCTCAAACCCCCTAAAATCGCACCAAAACAGCCCCTAAACCCTTAAACAGTGACCAAAAAAATATAACAAAAAATAGCAGCGAAACAGAGTGAAAACAGTAGCCCGAACAGCGAAACAGCGAGAAAAAAACCTTGGATTAGTGAACCAGAAAAGTTGCGGAGCAACAACCCTTCCGACGGCCGTGTAACGTGCTTTCGAGAGGCTAAAAAAGAGTTTAGACCTGAGGGCACCCTTTTTACTTATTATCTTTCATTTCTTTTATTTATTTTAATATATTATCGCATGAGAGTCGTTTGTTGGGGCATGATGTGAATTTTGGATGAGCGGAATATGTGTTCCCTTTTGTGGTATATAGGATAGAAACCCGGACGTAAATTCCGTAGCCGAATCCAAATGGATGGTAGTGCGGTTTGTACTCGGGATACAACGCCACGTACCGCTTAAGAGTCACGTATTTCGACTCATCCAAACTTGTATTTGAGCATGCTATAGTTCGTAGATTATTTATTTGTTATTAAAGCATGATTTAGTTTTGTTTATTATTTATTTTCAAGCATGATTATGTTATTTTATGCATGGTATTTTGTTTAGTTTATGATTATGTTTAAATAGTTATTTGTTTATTTTGGTTTAATGGCTCAATTTGCTCATTGTGTGATATTGCGTGTTTGCCGTTTAAAGACTTATTTTCGAGCATGCAAACTTAGATTATGAGTTATTTTAATGCATACTAGACGTAGATTATCCTTGAGCATGAATGTCGAATAGATTCGGTTAATTTATTGCACAAATCATATCATCACAAGTGACATAAGTAAGAGACCATTCTGAACCCAATGGTTTTGAGGTCTTCCCTTATGAGGGGTGAGTGCGGCCTTAAATCTTTGTCTCGGTTCACACCGGGTGGTGACTCCATGTTATATCTTCGGTTTAGTTCCCCTGCGGTCTATTCCGTACTCCCACCTAGGCCGCGAGTCTAGAACAGCATCGTCAAGATCTGTATCCTACAGTCTGGCGACTCCACTGGGGATAGAGAATCGACCCCGAAATCATGTCTTGTAATGTTTATGATTTGTGCTTTAGTTGACCGTGTCTATAGTGGGTTAAGGGAGTTTAATCAAAGGCATTGTTAAGCTAGGTCATGGTTCAATGTCTTCCTTCATTCACTACCTTTAGAGGAAAAGCTATGAAGGCACCGAGATAACCATTACCCGTAGCTCGTTGTGATGGACTAATTTAGAGGACTCGTTGTTTATTCCTGTCACTAAGTGATAAGAGCCTAAGAGGCTTGGGTATTTAAGAGAGTTCACTCCACCCTCCCTCTGCGGAATCTACAATGGGAAATCCATTTGACAATCGGTCACACATCTTAACTCATTGGCATGTACCATAAGGTATAATAAAGGTGCGCTTACTTGGTCGCTTGAACCCTTGAGTGAGGAGTCCTAGTTGTGGGCAATCCTTCGTCGATGAGAGCCTTTGTCCGCACTCCCGTAACCCACTTGTGAACTGTAGCTGTAGACTGATAGGAATTATTTATTATCGTTTATGTTTGGACCATCGTCCATTTGGATCCAGTTGGACCTTTTGCCAAAAGAATGTGAACGTTTATGCCAGTTAAACTGGGACGAGTTCATGTCCATCGACAGTTGGGCCAAAAGCTTTTAAGAATAGCCGATGGGCCATTGTTGTACATTGCATTTTTGCATAACACCCGATGAGGAGTCTTATATGGAGACAACTCCCTCTTAGTCATGAAAGTCGCGGGAAAAGAACGTTGGAAGGGTAAAGTTGGAAAACACTATTTTTTATGGATTTCTCCGAGTTGTTTCGCTTCGGTTGCTTGCTATACCTCCGTTTCTAAGCTCACCTTGGGCCCAAAACTCCCCTAGACCACATACCTAATCCAAACCAAGCCCAAACCCAAGTCAACCCAAGTCAAACCAAGTCAACCCAAGTCAAACCAAACCCATGCCCATTAGATGTAATTCACGCCCATTGCCCTTTATTTAGGTAAATTACACATTAATCACATGTTAAAATCTTGTTAAATCCTTACCTAAATAAAAGAAATCAAATAAAATCATTACCAAATCAAATCCAATCCCAAATCCTAATTAGGAGATGCATTCCTTATTAGAAACCAATTAGGAGATTCCTTCCTAATCTAAAAAGGAAAGCCTTTTCCCTTTGCCTATAAAAAGAGGCCTTCACCCCCATTCACAACCCTAGCTCATATACATCACTCAAACACCTTGTGAAGCCCTCCTCTCACGCCCAAGCACCCAAGACCTCCCATTGCCGCATTCCTGAGGTCAAGAAACCACCCATTGCCGCATATCCCCCTCTTCATACCTCTCACGCCCAAGCCACAATCACACCCTTCCTTAGCCGACTTCCAACCACCATTCACAGCCCTAAACTACCCTAAAATAAACCTTATTTCCAGCCCTGAAGTACCGCAAAAAGACTCCCCAAAACTGCTCCACATTAGCGCCCAAAACAGCCCTAATATCGGCTTCACTGCACTGGTGAACTGCCGCATTTAAGTTTCTGTTCTGGTCAGGTTCTGTGCGTCCCTAGCCCATCAAAACCGCCCTAAAACCATCCTAAAACCATCCCAAAAATCCCCAAAAAGTTTCCCCAAAAAACCTTTACAAACGCACCTCCCGAGACCACCAAAATCACCAAAAACAGTCCACTAAACACCCAAACAGCGACCTGAAACGCAGCGACCAAACGGCGGTGAAACGAAGGTAAAACAGCAGCCCGAGCATCAAAACAGCAAGGAAAACAGTGAGCAAACAATCTTGAAAAGTTTCGGATCATTCGCCCTTCCAACGGACTTGGAAAGCACTTCCAAAGATTGACGAAAGAGGTTAGACCTGAGGGTACCTTTTACTTATTTTCTTTTGTTTTATTTTATTTATTTTAGAATATTATCGCATGAGAGTCGTTTGAAGCATGATGTGATTGTTGGATGAGCGGGATATGTGTTTCCCTTTTGTGGTATATCGGATGGAAACCCGGACGTAAATTCCATAGCCGATTCCGAATGGACGGTAGTATGGTCTGCACTCGGGATACAATACCACGTACCACTTAAGATACACGTATCTCGTCTCATCCAAATTTGTATTCGAGCATGATGTAGTTCTAGGTTGTTTATTTATTATTTTAAGCATGTTTTAACGTAGTTTCGTTATTTAATTTTAAAGCGTGATTATGTTTCTTTTTTATGCATGATATTCAATTTATTTTATATTTATGTTTAAGTCATTATTTGTTTGCGTTGGTTTGATGGCTTAACATGTTCGATGTGTGATATTGCGTGTTTATTGTTTAAAGTTATTTTTTTAGCATGCAAACTTAGATTAGGATTTAGTTAGCGGAAGCATATTAGATCTAGGTGATGCTTGAACATGATTATTGATTAGATGCGGTCGATTTATTGCGTGAATTATATCATCACAATGACATAAGTAAGGGACCATTCCGAACCCAACGGTTTGAGGTCTTCCCTTGCGAGGGGTGAGTGCGGCCTTAAACCTTTGTCCCGGTTCACACCGGGTGGCGACTCCATTATCTCCGGTTTAGTCCCCCGCGGACTACTCCGTACTCTCAACTAGGCCCTGAGTCTAGAACAGCATGCGTCGCCCAGGTTCTGTTGTCTACAGTCTGGCGACTCCACTGGGGATAGAGAATCGGCCTCGAAATCATGTCTTGTGTTGTTTATAATTTATGCATTAGTTGACCGTGTCTGTAGTGGGTTGAGGGGGTTAATCAAAGGCTTAGTTAAAGCTAGGTGATGGTTGGGTGTCTTCCTTCATTCACTACCTTTCGAGGAAAAGCTGTGAAGGCACCTAGGTGATCATTACCCGTAGCTTGTTGTGATAGACTAGTTTGGAGGACTCGTTGTTTATTCCTGACACCAAGCGATAAGAGCCTAAGGGGCTTGGGTATTTAAGTGAGCCTCGCTCCACCCTCCCTCTGGGGAATCTACAACGGGAAATCCATTCGACAGTTAGTCACACACCATAACTCGTTGGCACGTACCGTAAGGTATAAAAAAGGTGCGCTCACTTGGTCGTTTGAACCCTTGAGTGGGGAGTCCTAGTTGTGGGCAAACCTTCGTCAGCGAGAGCCTTTGTCCGCGCCCCGTGAACCCACTCATGAACCTTAGCCATAAGAACCCGTAGTTAGACATTTTATAATTAGGTGTTTGATGGACCACCGTCATTTGGATCCAGTTGGACCTTTTGTCAAAGGGTATGAACTTGTCGGGCCATTTAAACTGGGGCAAGTTCATGTCTTTTAACAGTTGGGCCAAAAGCTTCTAAAATGCCAGTGGGCCATTTATGGGCCTCTTATTATTTGAAATCATTTAGCCATATCACCGCAAAGTGTAGACCTGTTGGGCCTTTTCAACTGGGACAAGTTTACACCACGCGATGGTGTGATTGAATATTTTAAAATGATAAATGGGCCGAGTAGTTTATAGTTTGTTGCTTTACGATTTTAGAATTTCATATATTGCATGCATCGCACACATACGCACTGACACATGGCACTAATAAGGCATGATAGACACCTATTGGGTTAGAGAGGGGACCAGACTCGTTCAAGATTGAGGCCAGTCTTGCAAAGATGGCCGAGCACCTGCAGGCACTAACTGCCACCATGTCCAATGTTGCTTTGCCCCGCGCTGCGGGAGGTTCTGAGAATGAGAGGCGTGACGAACCGCCAACTGGTTTGAATGATGATGTGCCGGGATTTGATGATGACATGGCCGAGTATGCTGCCGGTAGAATAGCCGGAACTCAGGCCGAGATGCAGAAGCTTCGGGACCAAGTTGAAACGGTCACCCGAAAGTTGAAGGGAAAGAACGAAGATTTGTTGGACTATGATACCATGACTTTTGAGGAGCAGTTGCCCGCTCACTTCAAAATGCCCGACATTGCTAAGTTCAACGGGAACGGAGACCCGAGAGTCCACTTGAGGCAGTATGTCTCAGTGATGAGTTCGGTGGGCTTGTCGCAACGTCAAGTCCAGAAAATGTTCGGAATGTCGCTCGAAGGAGCCCCTGTGGTATGGTATCACAGTTTGGAGAAGCAAGTAAAGGAAGACTGGAGGGAGTTGGCTGATGCCTTCCTCAAGCAGTATGTTACTGACCTTGAAATTGATCTGTCCCTCCGTGACTTGGAGAATGTCAAGCAGAGACCGGAGGAGAGTTTTAAGGAGTATGTGGATCGGTGGAGAGGCCAATTATTGAAGATGCAAACAAGGCCTTCAGAGAAAGATCAGATCAAGATGATTATCAAAGGGACTAAGCCCTCGATCTATGGGAAGTTGAGGAGAATGACTTCAATGATCGCGGACTTTCGGCAACTGAGAGAGACCGTTATGGACATTGAAGAAGAAGAGGCCGAAAATAGGAAGTTCTACAATCTGAACCGGAGGACTGTTGGTGGATCCTCAGGCAGTAAACCTGTTACCGCGGAGGTTGCGGCTATCAAGAACAGGCGCTTCTCTAACCTTGGCAGGCCCTTGTCTAAGGTGCTGGAGAAATTGATAAGGCAAGGGCTGCTGAAGCCTTTAGAACCCAAACCACTCTCAAATCCCCCTCCCTCAAACCTTGACATGAGCCGTTACTGCCGCTTCCATCAGCAGCACGGCCATGACACAGACAACTGCACCCGCCTTCGCCATGAGATTCAAGATCTGATCGACTCACACAAAATACCCGACCCTGAAAAAGAACAACCAAACACTCACCGCAACCCTCTACCCAATTATCACTCTGTCCCCCCACCTACCTACATGATCAACTCTGGCCTACCTGAGGACCTTGTCCTTCAAACCTTTGACCAAACAGCCTTTTGCCTCGGTATTTGGGACAGTAATAGTGAAGATGAGGCAGAACAGAAGAAGGATTTCTGGGAAGATTTCTCAAGTGGGGGTGAGGAAGAAGAAGTGAAGGGCATGACCCGGAGTGGGCGCTTTTACAATGATGCTAATGAGAAGGATAAGGGAAAGGAAGTCCTGGAGGAAGGTCGTGAGGTAGCCGAGAATACTGAGAAAGCCGAGGGTGGTATAGTGCTGCAGCAGTTGAAGAAGACTCGGGCACATCTAAGCATCTGGGAACTATTGTGTGCATCTGGAGAACACCGGCGGGCTATGGTAGAAGCCTTGAGTAAGATAGTGGTACCAGAAGATGCTAATCCAGCTATGTTTGTGGGTTCAGTGCAGAAGGAAGCCGTACTGATAACCTTCGCTGATGAGGAGCTCCCGGCTGAAGGGAGAAACCACAACAGGCCTTTATTCATCCGAGCTGAGGTGAGGGGCAAGAGGACTTCTTGTGTGATGGTGGATGATGGCTCTTCCATCAATGTATGCCCATTGAAAATTCTGGCAAGGCTGGGTATTAAGCCAGCCGAGTTGAGCCCTTCTAACATGACTATCAAGGCCTATGATGATAGCAAGCGAGGAGTCGAAGGTACTTTTACCGCAATAGTCAAGGTTGGTCCAGTTGAGGATGAAGTGGAGTTCACTGTGCTGGACATCCCAGCCACTTTTGCCTTGCTGTTGGGAAGGCCCTGGTTCCATAAGCTTGGAGGCGTGCCCTCTACTTTGCATCAGATGATCAAGTTCCCTTATGATGGGAAAATTGTCACTATCCGAGCCGAGGTGGATAATGCTGTAGCCGCTTTGGAAATACAACCTTTCCCAAGGTTCCAAGTGTCGGCAACTTTTGAAGAGTGGGTGGATCCCAAGGTAGCCCGAATTATGGAGAAGATGAAATTCGAGCCAGGCCAAGGCTCAACACTACCAGATTTCAAAGGGCAGAACACTCGGAAGGGTTTGGGATATCATTCTGATGAGGACAAGCCCAAGGTCAAGAAGAAAGGGCTAAAGCTGATGGAGTGCTTTGTTAAGGCCTCAGGGTATCAAGGAGAACCCGAACCGGTGGAAGTCAACGGGATTGTGGTACCCGGATTCGAGATTTTCCAGGATATGATTGGTGAAAAGCCGCTGGCAGGAGAAGTTGCAAAGAAAGAGGATGAGCAGTGGGAGGAAGAACTCATGAAGCTGGAGACCCTAACACTCGGGGAAGAGAAGAAACCTGAGAAGGATCCTGTTGTAGAGGGAGAAATATCTGTAGAGGATGAGGATATTTTCCTTCCAGATTTGTTTGAGTGTACTCCTTTTGTTGTTGGCAATAAAGACAATAGTTCTGCTTACTTGACTGAGTCTCCGCTTTCTAACTTGCATGACTTAAGCATATTCGATATCAACTCTGTCAAAACGAATGCATTCAACCTTGGTACGCCTGAAAATCCCAAGGAAATCTTGATTGCAAGCGAAGTTACCGCCGAAGAGCGGAAGAACTTAGAAGAGATATTGATTAAATATGCCAAAGTATTTGCTTGGTCTTATGAGGATATGCCTGGGGTAGATAGAAGTATTGCCCAGCATGCGATACCGACATATCCGAATATGAAGCCTGTAAAGCAGAAACTCCGAAGGATGAGACCCGAATGGGCCGAGAAGGTCAGAGAAGAGGTCAAGAAGCAAATAGATGTGGGATTCTTGGAAGTAGTGAAGTACCCCGAGTGGTTGGCAAACATTGTGCCGGTACCGAAGAAAGACGGCAAAGTCAGGATGTGTGTCGACTACAGAGATCTTAATAAGGCATGCCCAAAGGATGACTTTCCTTTGCCGCATATTGATGTGCTTGTGGATAGTGCAGCATTGTCTTCCATGTACTCATTTGCGGATGGGTTTTCAGGATACAACCAAGTGCTTATGGCTGAGGAAGATAAGCACAAGACCGCCTTTGTCACAGAATGGGGTACTTATTGCTATAAGGTGATGCCGTTTGGGCTCAAGAACGCCGGAGCCACATATCAGCGGATGGCCACTACCTTGTTTCATGACCTCATGCATAAGGAGATTGAGGTGTATGTGGATGACATGATGGTCAAGTCAGAGACAAGAGACGGGCACATAGGAGCGTTGGAAAAGTTCCTTGAACGAGTGGATAAGTACAACTTGCGGCTGAATCCCAAGAAGTGTGTTTTCGGAGTAACATCGGGAAAGCTGCTCGGCCATACAGTTGGAATGGGCGGAATAGAAGTGGATCCCGAGAAGATTAAGGCTATTACTGAGATGCCGCACCAAAGACAGAGAAAGAAGTCAGAGCCTTCCTAGGGAAAATCCAGTATATCAGCCGTTTCATCGCTAAGTTGACGTCGGTGTGTGAGCCCATCTTCAAGTTGTTGAGGAAAGATCAACCAGTGAAATGGAACGAGCAGTGTCAGGAAGCATTTGACAGAATAAGGGAATATTTGGTGAAACCTCCTGTGTTGAAACCCCCGAGACAGGGTAGGCCTTTGGTACTTTATTTGGCTATTGAACCTGAAGCGCTGGGGGCGATGATGGTACAAGCCGATGAGACAGGAGTGGAGCATGCTGTCTACTACCTCAGTAAGAAGCTGCTTCCATACGAGGCTCGCTATCAGGAAGTGGAGAAGATTTGTCTAGCAGTAGTATGGGCATCCAAGAAGTTACGCCACTACTTCCAGTCTTACAAGATCCAAGTGGTCGCAAAGGAGAATCCTTTGAAGTACTTGCACTCAGTACCCTCGCTGGTTGGGAAGTTAGGCAGATGGTTAGTGCTGCTGACTGAATTTGACATCGAGTACCTCACCTCCAAGGTAATCAAAGGGCGAGCCGTGGCAGAATTCCTGGCCTTGCAACCTGTTGAAGGAGATCAGTATAAGTTTGAGTTTCCCGACGAGGAAATCCAAGCCATAGCGGTCCAAGGATGGAAAATGTATTTTGACGGAGCAGTGAATTGCAAAGGAGCAGGGATCGGGATTGTAATAGTAACCCCTGAGGGAGAAACCCTGCCTCTGGCCAAGAGGCTAACGTTCGGAGTAACGAATAACATGGCTGAGTACGAAGCATGTGCATTTGGGTTGACTGCACTGATAGCCTTGAGGGCTAAGAATGTTGAAGTTTTCGGAGACTCGATGTTGGTGATCCGACAGATGCAAGGAGAATGGGAACTGAAAGAAGAACGGTTGAAGCCGTACTTGTTCCATCTCAGAAGTCTGGCACAGACTATCCCCGATTGTAAATTTCAGCATTTACCGAGAGAGGAGAATCAGATGGCAGATGCGTTGGCAACACTGGCCGCAACTTGGGAAAATCCAGAAACTGGTGATGAGACCGCTTGTGTTGACAACGGCAAGCAAGCCAGTCTATGAGATAGGTAGAATCCTGGAAGTGGGGGTCGACGACGGGAAGCCTTGGTATTATGACATACAGAGGTATTTGGAGCGCGGGGAATTCCCAGAGGAAGCAAGCAGAAAGGACCGAGTGGCTATTCAGAAGTTGGCCTCTCAGTATGTGAGTTTGAAAGGAGAAATCTACAAGAGGCAGGCAAATGGAATTCAGCTGAAATGCTTAAACAGAGAAGAAGCTCAGAAGGTGATGGACGAGGTACATGCCGGAGTATGTGGGCCGCACATGAACGGATTGAACTTGTCCCGCAAGATTGTGAGACAAGGTTCTTTTACTGGTCAACCATGGAAGCTGACTGTGCGAAGCTGGTAAAGCACTGTCATGAATGTCAAGCACACGGCAATATGAATCATTTGCCGCACACAGAATTACATGGGCTGTCAGAGCCATGGCCATTCTCAGCATGGGGAATAGATATGATCGGGAAATTCGACCGAATGCATCGAATGGGCATCGCTTTATAGTAGTAGCCGTAGACTACTTCTCAAAGTGGGTAGAAGCCGAATCTTTCCGCAATGTTACAGCAAAGCAAATGGCGAAGTTTATAGCTCGGAATCTCATTTGCCGGTATGGTATGCCGCACCATGTGGTCACAGACAATGGAGTCCAATTTCAGGGAGAAACCAAGGCAATGCTACAGAAGTATGGAATCGGCCATCACAAGTCCTCACCTTACAGGCCGCAGGCTAATGGGGCAGTCGAGGCAGCCAACAAGACGATAAAGACGATCTTGGCAAAGATGACTGAGAACTACAAAGACTGGGCTGATAAGCTACCATATGCTCTGTGGGGGTACAGAACATCTGTGAGAACGGCAACAGGAGCCACGCCGTATTCTTTGGTTTATGGAATGGAAGCGGTACTGCCGGTGGAAATGGAGATGCAGTCCATGCGGGTACTCGCAGAAGCAGAATTGCCAAAGGAATGGACCTCGCAAAGGTTGAACAGTTGGCCCTGATGGATGAAAAGAGGATGAAGTCCTTGCATCACATGCAGATTTATCAGAAAAGGCTGGCTCGAGCATTCAACAAGAAGGTGCGGCCCACCAAGATCAAAAAGGGTGATCTGGTGCTTAAGCAGTCCAAGCCGTCAACAACAGACCCGAGGGGAAAGTTCAGACCAAATTGGGAAGGGCCCTACATTGTTCAGAAGGTAATGGGAAATGGAGCAGTAAGACTGTCAGACTTGGAAGGAAATGAGTTTACCGAGCCCATCAATGTTGACAGATTGAAGCTGTATTTCGCCTGAGGGGCAGAAGACTGGATGGTCACCTGCAGAAGACCTAACCCAACAGGATAAAGAAAAATCATGCATCCATGCATACACATAACCCATTATTGTATTCTTTTTGTTTTCGTGTTTTGTGTTTTTGTGTTTTGTATTCACAGGTTTTGAAAAGAGAAAAGTAAAAGCGGCAGAGATAAGCCAATCAGAAACAGCGAAAGCACTGTATTGAGTTTGGGTAGAAATCCCGGGGCCGAGGTCCACATCGGTGTTAAGGTTCAGATGGTGAATTGTGGGTTGAGGCCCACCTTGAGTTTGAGTTTTGGGGAATGGATCCCAGGGGGCGAAGCCCACAATTGTCAGCAGTAGAAAGGAAGAATTCCTTTAAGTAAGTGAGTGAGTGAGTGAAAAAAAAAAAAAAAAAAAGAGAAGTCTTTGGTAATTTGATATATGTCCGGTGATGACATTGTGTGCAATAGGTAGAAGCCTTAGAAACGATGAGTGCTGGAAGTGTTCTTCGCCGGTATGCTGAATAGATTGATCTTGATTAGACTCATAAAGCACATGAATATGGGATCTCAACAATAGAAGCCTGAGTGGTTGACGAGATGCCTAGCTGAAGAGACAGGAGATCGGTGAATGACCGTTTGCCTGGATGTCCACCCTGAATTACAGACGCTATGATATATGATATGGTCAGAAATAACAAAAATGTCTCTGCAAGAAAAGAAAAGACCGCCTATAACCGATAAGCGTGAAGCTACCCATGGGCGAGTATTAGGACCACCATGAGGAGAAATGCTACCTTAAAGGGTAGGTGTGTCAGAAAAGAGAAAGAGGAAAAGTAAAGAAAAAGAAAAAAAGAGAGAGTTCCGAATGAAAAGAATGAGACAAGAGTGCAATATAGAAGATATCATATTGAGTATGCTGAAGTAATCACAGAATGTGATTAAGACATTCAGGTTGGTTAGACCCACTGATCCGATTCTCCGAAGCGAAATCATCGAGTTGGCTTGCTTATGGAATAAGCTGTGAAAGATCCTTGGCACACACACACTAGGAGTCTAGTTTAGATCACCTATTCAGACGATCGGAGTTGAGCATGTCGAGTACTTTGAAGATTCTCTGGCTTTGACACCAAGCATTCGTTGAGGACGAAAATATATCCAATTATCAAAGATTATCTTATGAGAGGAATTACAATATGCTAAGAGGAATCAGTGGCATCAGTTTCAGTTTCTGCCGAGAATGGCATTCTGGGGGCGAGGCCCATATCACATCAGTTTCAGGTCTCTGCCGAGAATGGCATTCTGGGGCGAGCCCATATCACATCAGTTTCAGTTCCTCTGCCGAGAATGGCATTCTGGGGGCGAGGCCCTTATTACATCAGATCATTACTCCGGGAATAGACAAGCTCGGGAATGAGCACGCCGGGGAGAATGGCACGCCGAGAATGGCGCTCCGGGAATGGACAGCTCGGGAATGAGCACGCCAGAAATGGCACGCCGAGAATGGCACTCCGGGAATGGAGATTTAGTCCGGGAATGGACAGCTCGGGAATGAGCACGCCGAGAATGGCACTCCGGGAATGGAGATTTAGTCCGGGAATGGACAGCTCGGGAATGAGCACGCCGGAATGGCACGCCGGAATGGAACTCTCTGGGAATGGAGATTTAGTCCGGGAATGGACAGCTCGGGAATGAGCACGCTCGGGAATGGCACGCCGGAATGGCACTCCGGGAATGGAGATCGGTTCGGGAATGGACCACAACGATGACAGTTCGGGAATGGACTTCATCACATCATATCACAGCAACACTCCGGGAATGGAGATCGGTTCGGGAATGGACCACAACGATGACAGTTTGGGAATGGACTTCATCACATCATATCACAGCAACGCTCCGGGAATGGAGATCGGTTCGGGAATGGACCACAACGATGACAGTTCGGGAATGGACTTCATCAATCACATCACAGCAACACTCCAGGAATGGAGATCGGTTCGGGAATGGACCACAACACGGTGACAGTTCGGGAATGGACTTCACCACACCACCACACACATCAGCGGTTCGGGAATGGACCAGAGGTCGAAGCACCTCAACAACATCAACTCAACACAGCATGGCGAGTCAGGTGGCAGCTGGCGAGCCAGGTAAGTAAAAATGCATTGCACGTACTTTGATAGAACTGTCATTGTCACACACTGCACGAGTCCTATCAAAGTGGGGGCGACTGTAGACATTGCATTTTTGCATAACACCCGATGAGGAGTCTTATGTGGAGACAACTCCCTCTTAGTCATGAAAGTCGCGGGAAAAGAACGTTGGAAGGGTAAAGTTGGAAAACACTATTTTTTATGGATTTCTCCGAGTTGTTTCGCTTCGGTTGCTTGCTATACCTCCGTTTCTAAGCTCACCTTGGGCCCAAAACTCCCCTAGACCACATACCTAATCCAAACCAAGCCCAAATACCCAAGTCAACCCAAGTCAAACAAGTCAACCCAAGTCAAACCAAACCCATGCCCATTAGATGTAATTCACGCCCATTGCCCTTTATTTAGGTAAATTACACATTAATCACATGTTAAAATCTTGTTAATCCTTACCTAAATAAAAGAAATCAAATAAAATCATTACCAAATCAAATCCAATCCCAAATCCTAATTAGGAGATGCATTCCTTATTAGAAACCAATTAGGAGATTCCTTCCTAATCTAAAAAGGAAAGCCTTTTCCCTTTGCCTATAAAAAGAGGCCTTCACCCCCATTCACAACCCTAGCTCATATACATCACTCAAACACCTTGTGAAGCCCTCCTCTCACGCCCAAGCACCCAAGACCTCCCATTGCCGCATTCCTGAGGTCAAGAAACCACCCATTGCCGCATATCCCCTTCTCCTTCATACCTCTCACGCCCAAGCCACAATCACACCCTTCCTTAGCCGACTTCCAACCACCATTCACAGCCCTAAACTACCCTAAAATAAACCTTATTTCCAGCCCTGAAGTACCGCAAAAAGACTCCCCAAAACTGCTCCACATTAGCGCCCAAAATAGCCCTAATATCGGCTTCACTGCACTGGTGAACTGCCGCATTTAAGTTTCTGTTCTGGTCAGGTTCTGTGCGTCCCTAGCCCATCAAAACCGCCCTAAAACCATCCTAAAACCATCCCAAAAATCCCCAAAAAGTTTCCCCAAAAAACCTTTACAAACGCACCTCCCGAGACCACCAAAATCACCAAAAACAGTCCACTAAACACCCGAAACAGCGACCTGAAACGCAGCGACCAAACGGCGGTGAAACGAAGGTAAAACAGCAGCCCGAGCATCAAAACAGCAAGGAAAACAGTGAGCAAACAATCTTGAAAAGTTTCGGATCATTCGCCCTTCCAACGGACTTGGAAAGCACTTCCAAAGATTGACGAAATAGGTTAGACCTGAGGGTACCTTTTACTTATTTTCTTTTGTTTTATTTTATTTATTTTAGAATATTATCGCATGAGAGTCGTTTGAAGCATGATGTGATTGTTGGATGAGCGGGATGTGTTTCCCTTTTGTGGTATATCGGATGGAAACCCGGACGTAAATTCCATAGCCGATTCCGAATGGACGGTAGTATGGTCTGCACTCGGGATACAATACCACGTACCACTTAAGATACACGTATCTCGTCTCATCCAAATTTGTATTCGAGCATGATGTAGTTCTAGGTTGTTTATTTATTATTTTAAGCATGTTTTAACGTAGTTTCGTTATTTAATTTTAAAGCGTGATTATGTTTCTTTTTTTTATGCATGATATTCAATTTATTTTATATTTATGTTTAAGTCATTATTTGTTTGCGTTGGTTTGATGGCTTAACATGTTCGATGTGTGATATTGCGTGTTTATTGTTTAAAGACTTATTTTTAAGCATGCAAACTTAGATTAGGATTTAGTTAGCGGAAGCATATTAGATCTAGGTGATGCTTGAACATGATTATTGATTAGATGCGGTCGATTTATTGCGTGAATTATATCATCACAATGACATAAGTAAGGGACCATTCCGAACCCAACGGTTTGAGGTCTTCCCTTGCGAGGGGTGAGTGCGGCCTTAAACCTTTGTCCCGGTTCACACCGGGTGGCGACTCCATTACTCTCTCCGGTTTAGTCCCCCGCGGACTACTCCGTACTCTCAACTAGGCCCTGAGTCTAGAACAGCATACGTCGCCCAGGTTCTGTGTCCTACAGCCATCTTATGTTTGGGCCTCTAATCATTTGAAGCCATTTAGTCATGTTATCGCAAAGTGTAACCTGTTGGGCCTTTTTCAACTGGGACAAGTTTGCACCGCGCAATAGTGTGATTGAATACTTTAAAATGATAATGGGCCGACTTATATATCTCATACATCACACGCATCTCATGTATCTCATGCATACACGCATCATGTTAACCCCGTGTCTTAAAAGCCATCATAGACATTCGTTGGGTTAGGAAGAAAAAAGAATTTTCAAGAAGAGTTTAGCAAATGTGGATATCGGGAAAAAGAAAATCGAGAAACAGAAAACCTTATGGCAAGGATAGAAAGACCATTGGGGGGCCTAAAAAGAAAAAAAAAAGAGAAAAAAGAAAAAAAAGAAAAAAAGGAAAAAATTGTTTGTTTTTAGTCCTTTATAGTTAGACATAAGTCCGATGATGAAATTGATTGCTTTAGGGTGAAACCGTAGAAACGATAAACCCTTGACGTGCTTTTATCTGATACTTTGAGTAATTGGTCTATGCTAGACTCGTAAGCACTTGATTATGGTTCTTAGCAGTGAAAACCTGAGTATCTAGCAAAGTGACTAGTCGAAGAAATTGTAGGTCGGTGAATGACCGTTTCCTTAGATGTCTATCTCGATTTGCTTATGTTATGATGTAGGTATGGTTGAAAATAAAAGAAAAGTCTCTAAAAAAAAGAATTGAACCACCTATAACCGATAAGCGTGAAGCTACCCATGGGCGAGTATTAGGACCACCATGAGGAGAAATGATACCTTAAAGGGTAGGTGTGTTGGAAAAAAAGAAAAAGAAAAAAAATGAAGAGAAGAAAAAATGAAGTCCAAAATGAAAAGAAAAATAAGAGACAAAGAAAAAGAAAGATAAAACCATACCACATTGAGCACGAAAAAGAAATTGACATCTAGGTTGGCTTGACCAATCGATCCCGATTTTTGAAACAAAATCATTGAGCTGGCTTACTTAAGAATCAAGCTGTGAAAGAACCTTCGTACGCTTAGATCATTTATTCAAAAACTCATATTTGAGTTCCAGTGAGTGTTTTGAATGTTCTCTAGTTTCATTACTGGGCATTCCTTGAGGACGATAATCTATATAACTATTGGGACTATTTCGTAGCATATAGTATGATGATATAGAAGGCCCCACCATGTGGTTCATCTTAACAAAGTGCAAACAGTGGAAAGCAAAAATCTATATCAAGACTGGGGGCGACCAATCTACCACCTCGCAAATAAGGGTATAATGGGAACTTGAGCCACGGGATAAAATAAAATTGAGTAATCACCAGAAGAGAATCGACAGAAAGAAACTGTAAGCATGCCTAGGGGACGACCAAATACAGTTATAGGCAAAGGACACCGAGGAGCACAAGGGAGACCTAACCCATCGGAATAGGAAACGCATTCATGCATACATGCATACACGTCATATACATGCAATCATTGCCTTGTTTTTATTCATAGGTTTCAAAAAGGAAAAAGAGAAAGCGGTAAAAGGCTAGCCAATCAGAAACAGCAACAGTACAATGTCATCAGTTTCAGAAATGAATCAGTTTCAGTATGGGGGCGAGGCTCATATCAGTATCAGTTTTGGGGCGAGGCCCACATCAGTATCAACTCAGGGTCGAGACCCACATTGTCAGCAGTATCAGGAATGAATCCCAGGGTCGAGGCCCATATTGTTAGTAGTTTTGGGAATGAATCCCAGGGCCGAGGCCCACATCATCAAAATTTGAAAAGAATCCAGGGAACGAATCCTAGGGTCGAGGCCCACATCATCAAAATTTAGAATGAATCCCAGGGTCGAGGCCCATATTGTCAATAGTTTCAGGAATGAATCCCAGGGTCGAGGCCCACATTGTAAGAGTTTTGGAATGAATCCGAGAATGAATCCCAAGGTCGAGGCCCATATTGTCAATTGTTTCGGGAATGAATCCCAGGGTCGAGGCCCACATCGTCAGAGTTTTGGAATGAATCCCAAGGTCGAGGCCCATATCAGCATCAGTTTAGGGCGAGGCCCGTATCAGCATCGGTTTAGGGCGAGGTCCACATCAGCATCAGTTTGGGGGCAAGGCCCATATCAGCTTTCGTTTGAGGGCGAGGCCCACATCAACATCAGTTTTGGGCGAGGCCCACATTAGCATCAGTATAAATCTTGCCGGGTATGGCACTCTGGGGGGGAGGCCCACATCTTTATCGATAAAAATTTTGCCGGGTATGGCACTCTGGGGGCGAGGCCCACATCTTTATCAGAATCAGTTTTGCCGGGTATGGCACTCTGGGGGCGAGGCCCACATCTTTATCAGAATCAGTTCTACCGGGTATGGCACTCTGGGGCGAGGCCTGCATCATATCAGTATCAGTCTGGGGGTGATGCCCGCATTAGTTTCAGTCCGGGGGCGAGGCCCACATCAGTATTAGTCTGGGGGCGAGGCCCACATCAATATTACTCTGGGGCGAGGCCCATATCAGTATCAGTTCCGGGATGCGCCCCAGGGTCGAGGACCCCACAACATCATAAATTTCTTGGCGAGGCCCACTTTATCCGGTATTGGGTAGAGGCGCCCCCGTTGTCGGTTGCAGTTTCGGGATGCGTCCAAGGGTCGAGGACCCACTGCATCATCAGTTGTAGTTTCGGGAAGAGTCCCAGGGTCGAAGACCCACTACATCATCAATTTCTGGGCGAGGCCCACTTTATCAGCGATATTGGGTCGAGGTGCCCCCGTTGTCGGTTGCAGTTCCGGGATGCGTCCCAGGGTCGAGGGCCCACTGCATCATCAGTTGTAGTTTCGAGATATGTCCCAGGGTCGAGGACCCACTACATCATGAATTTCTAGACGAGGCCCACTTTGTCAGCTGTATTGGGTCGAGGTTCCCAGGGTCGAGGTGCCCCCGTTGTCGGTTGCAGTTCTGAGATGCGTCCTAGGGTCGAGGGCCCACTGCATCATCAGTTGTAGTTCCGGGATGTGTCCCAGGGTCGAAGACCCACTACGTCATCAATTTCTGAGCGAGGCCCACTTTGTCAGCGGTATTAGGTCGAGGTGCCCAGGGTCGAGGTGTCCTCGTTGTCGGTTGTAGTTTCGGGATGCGTCCCAGGGTCGAGGGCCCACTGCATCATCAGCACAGTTCACATTCGGTGGTTCGGGAATAAAGCCCAGGGGTCGAGGCGCCTCACCACCATATCCATTCAGTTCGAAGCAGCATGCGAGTCGGGTGGCAGCTGGCGAGCCAGATAAGTAAAAATGCATTGCACGTACTTTGATAGGATTGTCATTGTCACACACTGCACAAGTCCCATCAAAGTGGGGGCGACTGTAGGCACTGTATTTTTGCATGTAAGTCCCGATGATGAGTCTCGTATGGAGACACTACTCTTTGATTGTGAAAGCCGCGAGAAACGGACGTCGGAAGGGTAAAGTTGGAAATTAGCATTTGGTCTGATTAACTCGCTTGTTTCGCTTCGGGTTCACTTGTTAGACCTCTATTTTAAAACACATCTCACAAATTAAATAAATAAAATATATATCACAAATAAATTAAAAAAATTTAAATTAAACTTAAATTAATTAAATTAAATCACATTTACAAAATTAAATCACCTTTCTAAATTAAAGGATTTCCTTATCACATACTAAATTAAAAGATATCCCCTTTAAACACAAATCTTATTCCTTCTCCAACAAGGTAACCCCCCCCCCCCTTGGCCTATAAAAAGAACCATTCACACAAAAAATACAAAAAATAATAGCCCTAAACCTACCCTTTTCTCCCCTCCCGGCTCACCCTCACGGCATTAGACAAAAACAATAGAAAAACCCTAATCTTCTTCACGAAAAACACACGCACAACTTTTCAATCATCCATTACCTTGAAATTTCCCCACTCATGCATTTAGTGGCCCTCACGCACCATAAACCAGGCAACCCTCACGCCAATTGCCACCTTGTCCTCGCGCACAAAGGGCAATCAATGCCACATACCCCTTTTTCTCAGCACATCATCAACACTAAGCACACACTCACTCTCAAAGAATACCATCTGCCCCTCCTTTCACTCAAGCAATCACAAGCCACGACAAACCCTCAATGCAAAAGACAATCAATGAAGCCCCTTCAGCCCACTAGCGACCAAACTAACACCTAGACGTAACAAATAAAAAGGACAGCTCTCTTCCATTGGCACAAAAAAATGTTTTGTATATATGTCCTCTCTCGGCTCTTATTAAAACACATCTGGCATGCCTTTCCCTTTCTCGTGAAACAACCTATCATAACCGTACAAACTGCCCTAATTCGCACCTTTAAATTGCCGCAACTCACTGCCCCAAACTGCCTCAAATCAACCCTTTGAAATTGACCGAAAAACAACCCCAAACTTTCCAGAAATTTTCTTAAAACTGAACTGAAAAATAGTCCAAAAAATTGCCCTTTAAACCCTTCCAAAATCGCAGCTCAAACCCCCTAATATCACACCAAAACAGCCCCCTAAACCCTTTAAACAGTGACAAAAAAAATATAACAAAAAACAGTAGTGAAACAGAGTGAAAACAGTAGCCCGAACAACGAAACAGCGAGAAAAAACCTTGGATTAGTGAACCAGAAATGTTACGGAGCAACAACCCTTCCGACGGTCGTGTAACGTGCTTTCGAGAGACGACAAAAGAGGTTAGACCTGAGGGCACCCTTTTTACTTATTATCTTTCATTTCTTTTATTTATTTTAATATATTATCGCATGAGAGTCGTTTGTTGAGGCATGATGTGAATTTTGGATGAGTGGAATATGTGTTCCCATCTGTGGTATATAGGATGAAAATCCGGACGTAAATTCCTTAACCGAATCCGAATGGACGGTAGTGCGGTTTTTGTTGGACAGTTATGACCCATAGCATCACTATTTGTACAGATCATTGTGTTGTTGTACAAATTAACTATGTAACAAAGGAAATTGCACTCTTATCATTTGTGACTAGATCACCAAGATGTATAAATGATGAGAGGTCCTTATGATTTGTTCCTTGATTGAGAATGATATGAGACAGTATCAATCAACGAAGGATAAATCATTAAATATCCCTAGTCAAAGTATTATCGAGATTGGACATCGATAAATACGTAAAAGACTAGTATCGTACTTGTGCGCGTTGTGAGGGCACAACGGCGTAGTTCTCATGTACTTAAGTATTGGATACTTATGCAAGTGCGGTAGGAGGTTGTGTTTCACCGACGGTACGGGAAACAGCTTCGCTCTGGATAGACCCCCTCGGAATCCCATTTGTAGTTTGACTATGTGTCTATGGGAGTCCGACATCAGGGTAGGTGTATTTGGTCTTAACCTGAGACTTGCACCACTAATGCTTACGACAATCAATATACTTTGGTTGAGGTCGTCTAGGGCTTTAACCGGTTCTATGTACGCCGATACTAGGTATATAAGAATCGTAGAGTATTGGGTGTGATGTCAAGACGAAGTATCACTCCAGTCAAAGTGGAGATGATGTCACGTAGGATACGGTATTAGTACTCTAAAGTGCTGCGCGGCCATCGGGATATTATGACTAGGTCATGTATATCCGATTATAGAGACTAGTTACCAGACATCAGACATGTGCTTCGTACGGGGTAGACACAACTCCAGCCCCAAGCCTAGCACGTGACAGTCCGATACTGGATCGAAATACGCAATACTACGGTATATACTACGCTTGATATAGATCACATATTCCTGTAAGAATATTTCGGAGAATGGTAGGCATGGCGCTTTGCTAGAAGCCAACCTTGTCTTGTGAATCGATAAAATGTTGTACTTGGTACGTACGTGTTCGGATAGTCCGACGACCCGATTTACTACCAACATATCCGGGGATCTCTTGGGTCGTGTCCCAATGATACACCGATGAAGTATGACTCGCACTTTAATTAATCTGGGATTAATTCGATAAGAGAGAAAATTAATCTAGGATTAATTCGGATATATTTATCTAGGATAAAATATTAATAAAAGAGAGATAACGATTAATTTGGAATAATAGGTAAATTAATATATTTGATATATTAAACGAAATTAGATTTCGACGCGGAATTAAAATTGGATTTTAATTCGGGCGAAGGAATTAATTTGGAATTAATTCGTTAGCGACGTGAATAGTTAATTCGCTGGGCGTAATTATTTAATTACGACGCAACGGATAAATCATTAATTGGAATTAACGAACCCGAGCCTGAGTGTGATTGCGAGCGCATTCGTATTTCGAATTCGAATGCGGCACGCAAGTCACATCAAGCGTCAAGTCATTCATCACATCAAAGCGTCAAGTCATTCATCACATCAAAGCGTCAAATCAAACGTCACTTTGAGTGATGTGACATTTGATTGATTGATGTGAGTGATTGATTGATTGATAGACATAAAGTGACTATGAATAGTTGATGTAAGTTGTTGGAATAGTGGCCGAATTTGGAAGCAATTTTCAAGGGTTTTGTGGCAAAATCCAAGCGAGCTAGCACTCCCGAGAGACATATGAAGGTGTTAGGGACACTTACCCTTGAGCCGGGAATCGTTTGTCGAAGATTCGAAGCTCAAAACGATGATCCAAAACTGAAACTGTGAGCAGTGGACTGCACACATGGGCGTGAGCTTTGGAGGCCAAATCTTGAAGTTTTGTTCGTCGTTTCGTCTCAATCGATCGATGTGAGTATTCAGCAACTCCTTTGAGATGTATTCAACACTTTATCATGCTTGTTTAATGATCTTGGGACCTAGATAATCACCAACAATGGCATCATGAGCCTAGGTGCAGGTATGAAATTTTAGGGCTTAAAAATTTGGGTAAATTTGTTTGAGCATGATTTGAATGAATTGATTGTTTGAGTATGCTTATAACATGTTTAATTGCATATTGGTTGGATCAATTTGTTGAAAATTAATTTGGAATAATTTTCCCCAAATTTTATACCTTGGCCGAATGTGACAAGGATTTGGAATCCATGGAATTTTTTGATTTCGGTTCATTTGATGAGTTGGAATCATCTTGGATGATGTTAATTTGAGATTGAATTGGATTTAATTTTAAATTGAACAAAAACCCTAAATTCTATAAGTTGGCCGAATTCATAATGCCCTTTAATGTCTTGGAATTTTGATTTTATGAACATTAGATGTGTATGAAATCATTCGGGAAGTTAATTCGTTGTCGATTGTGTAATTAATCGGATTGAATTCAAATCGGACAAAATTACCTTCCTTGGCCGGAGACTTAGAAGCATGTAAATGGGTTTGATTTTTCATTAATGTGTTGGACATGTGATGATGATGTTAAGCATGATTAATTAAACTTATTTGATGTTTCGGAAATATCGATTTAGGTGATTAATCATCATAAGCACTTTAGGTTAATTAGATTATGAAATTGGATTTTATGAATTTAATTAATTGGGCCTTGAATTGGATTTGGGCTTTTAAAGTTGTAAATGGGCTTATTGGGCTTTGTTGTAAAAGTTGGTTTAGGCCAAATGGATTGGATCCAATTGGGCCCAAAACCACTTCCGTTAAGCCCAATTGCGACTTAATGAACCTTAAAGTTTAATTGGGCCTAATGGGCCAAGATTGATTATTGGCTTACGGGGTAAATCCCGGATTGGATTTTGGTTATTCGGTTGACTCGAGTTGACCAAAAGTCCACGCCTTAAGAAATCAATTAAGAGCCCATTAGACTTTAATTGAATTGACGTTGGACGTTAATCGGTCTTTGAGACGAGTTACGATTAATTTGGAATTTAAGTCGTAAAAGGTTTATTATTAAAGTGTGATATTTAATTTGGAATTAAATAACGAATTAGAATTGAATGCATATTAAATTGGATTTAATGACGTAGTTTAATTTAATTCGAGAATTCGTACTTTGAGTACTAATTCGCATAACGAGTTTGACTCGCACAAAACCAAATCGTTGTTTGAACATTGGATGATCACTAATTATCAGATTAATTAATTTGATTAGATTGATTGATAACATGCTTTGTGTGAATACATGGTTGTGATGAATGAATAATGTATATCGGATGGATATTAGTCGGGGTGGGGCAATTTTGGAAATTGTTGTAATAAATTTGATTTATTAAATTGGACCTGCGTGTCCAGCCTTTTCACCTCTATCTCTTTGTATTCTCTTCTCACCTATTCCCCTCAATGTAAAGGAGGTTTCTTTAGAAGTGTAGTGTAACGGGTAGAAGTAATACAAGTGCTAGCATGAGAGAGAAAGGGAGAGATTTGATCTAGGATCAATGTGTTAAGTATCCATCCGCATATCATTATTATTTATTTTCATATGCGCTTTATTATGTATTTAGAATGCATGTTTAAGGGGTATGATGATGAGACCTTAACAAAGATAATAAATTGGTAGCCAATTTGCATGCGAAAAACCCTCGCTCAATATCATGCGTTTTCCTCCATTGAGTGATTCTTACTCAAGATCCGAGATTGGCATTGGGTTGTTGGCCAAAGTCAAGCCCTTTGTCCATCGAAGATGTGTTTGAATCACGAGAGTTTTGTTCCATATCGGTTGTCTTATCCAAGTTGTGGTTTGTTGGCCAAAGTCAAGACCGCTTCTTGTCACTCGACATTGATTACGAAGCTTTCATGGTCAATGGGTCGCGCTTGACTGGGATCATTAGGTTTGTTGTGCCAAAGCCAAGGCCTAGTTGATTCAGAGGAAAACGGTTAGGGTACATATTGGATATATAGGCATATATACGATATATGTTTCGGACTTGGATGTCACCTACCGGACCTAGGAATTGGATTAGATCCAATTGATCTTAGAGATCTACCTAGTTAATTATCATACAATTTGTTGGCCAAAGTCAAGATTGTGTGACATTTAACGGAATCCTAGCCCACTAGGAAACACGGTTTCCCGAGTACTCGACAGAGGGTTAGAGGCTCGCCGAAAAATAGTGGGAGGCAAGAATTGAATTTGCATATTCGTTCAATTACTCGCCATACGCGCTCAAACAAATATCACTCGTCAAATAATTAAAAGTATTAGTTGGACTAATATTTAATGTTGTTTTAATTAATATAGTTGACTATATTCAATAAATTCAATAAATAGTTGATTTTATAATTGGATTGTCAATATAATTGAATTAATATTATAGTTGATTGAATAATTGGATTATTGTAATCGTTATGATAAATAGTACCGGATATAATTGATTAAATAGTTGGACTATTAAAATCAATAAACATTAAAAGTTGGACATTTAAAATATAATCTTGGAAGATAATGTTTAAATGGTTTAATTTTCTAATTGGGAATGAAATTTCAGGATGGTCCTGGAAAAGATAATAAGTTACTTTATTGGATAAAATAACATATTATGCCTAAACCCGGAATTAAGCAAACAGTGGAACATAATCTTTGGAAATATTATGTGATGATGACTTATAGTGCTTAGTTCAACATACTTGTAATAAATCTATGTTTAGATTTAAGAAGTATTATATTTGCAATTAGATAAATAGCGCAAGGCGCACTTTACGCAATATTCTAGAAATCCAAGGCTTGGCCAAAGACTTCTGAAATATTGAGAAAGGGTAAAGGCAATATCGTTATATCTTCTGGGAAGATAAAGGACATATCCCGAAGTGGCTGTCGTTTGGATATGGCAGACACAAGGAATTAAAGAAAGGGCAAGGCTCTGACTTTAAGAATGTTTGTCAATATTATGTCCATTACTAGTATTAAAATTGGATTTTAAAATGCTTAGTATGGTACATACAATATATGCAATGATGTTCAGAATCTGCTGTGAGCAGGATACTGACTTCAAGCTGAGGTTAATCTGCGAATCGGAAACGGGACGAAAGTCGCTATTTCGACCAAAGATACCTAAGTTTAGGAACTACCTTCGGGTATGTACCTAAATTAGGAAACTATTATGATGTAACTAGTTTGACTAGAAATATTATCTCTATGTCAGTGTTTAATCCATTGTGGATAAACCTTTATATCTAGAACACTGAAGTGTTTTATTATATAAATTTGATATTGAGATAAACACATTAGATGTGAATAACAGTATCTATATTTTGAATATAAATAAGATCTCGAACATATAATTTGACAAACAAATAGCTCATACTGATCTGATCAGTTGAAACTAATTGTGGCATTGTTGTCTGGGACACAATTAAACAAGAGTCGTATATCCACACTTTTGAAGAGTGGGTACTAGGACTGATTTGACTGATCAAATAAAGTCTACGAATCTAGTTTATTAGGTAAGGTACCTAAAACACTATTTACCTTACTGTAAAGTGCAAGTGCCACCGATCTGATAGCCTATTCATAGTGAAGAAGTGGGCCCATATCTAGCTAGGCTAGATGTGGATATGAATGTTTCGTGACCTTAACGTATGTGGCATCACGTTTATGGTTATGTGTTTCTTTTAAAGAACACAAATCGGAAACTTTTAGAGTTTCGACACGAAATAGACAAACAGATCGGCTAAGTATTAAACTGTCACGGTAAGACCGTAAATGGAAAATACTTAAGCAATAAGTTTCACATACACTTGAAAGAGTATAGTA
Source organism: Zanthoxylum bungeanum (assembly GCA_019454045.1). NCBI lineage: Eukaryota > Viridiplantae > Streptophyta > Magnoliopsida > Sapindales > Rutaceae > Zanthoxylum > Zanthoxylum bungeanum. The sequence goes on from SKCR01021660.1 coordinate 45,349, forward strand.
TTCTTTCAAATGAGGACTCCTCCTGGAACACGTCAGTTTGAGGGTGTGTCCGCACGGAGAAACCGAATTTTGTTGGACATGATAAGGTTAATCATAAGTCGCTCTAAGCTACCTTTTCCTTTAAAGATAAGCATAAACAGTGCAAAACTTATTTTGAATAAAGTTCCATGTAAATTCTGTTTGACAGACTTCATATTAGATATGAACGGGAAAGAAACTGGGTTTCACACTCCTGTAGATTTGGGTATGCTAGGCTTACGTTTGGATGATACCAAACATGAACCCAAATCGGATAAGTGCCAAATATAGGTTATCCTGGGGAAAAACCATAAGTATAGTACTTATACATCTCACTTGAGAACAATTGTAATTGTTGCTCGCCATGCGGTCTTTCTTAGAGGATTACCGATATGCAGTGGTAAGTGGGAGGATGGTATAACTCGATGAAAATCGGAGTAATACTGTTTCAGGCACGAAGTCCTTAATGGAACGCAAATAGTTCATCAAGGATGAAACTATACCGTTAATCTTCGTATACACAAGAAATTGCGTAGATCGGAGAGAATCAGAAAACAACCTGGGGTATGGGTTTCTGATCTCACCTCATAAAGATGTCAATCTTGTTGAGGTATACCAACCGACTACGTATGAGGAAGTGATACAAGGTATCGACTTCCGTTATGGCAAAGTGCCATGAGTCCAAAATGGATTCCATGTATAACAACTATGTTTGGGCACTAGTTGATGTACCATAAGGCATTGTGCCTATAGGTACTGTATATGTCTTCAAGGAAGACATACATGGATGGCAACATACCAACGTACTAAGCTAGGCTTGTAGCGGAAAGGTATCGTTATCAACATTGTGTTGATTACGGTTTAACCTTTTACCTGTTCCCACGGCAAATCCATCTGGATAATGCTTGCAATAGCTGCACGTTTCATTTATGAAATGTGTTAGTTAAGGATCAAAATCGCTTTCCTTAAGCGAAAACCCTTTGGAGGATGTTTATAACATCCTGACAATTTTGTCGTACTAAAACCAGTAAACAAGGTTTGCAGGTTATTCGATCCATGTTTGGATTGAAGCAAGCATTAGGTTCTTGGAATCATCGTTTTGATGTAATCATAATGGTTTATGATTTAATTCAAAACGAAAATGATTCTTGTGTATATAAGAAGGTTAGTGGGAGCGCACTGACAAGAATGTCCTTTAATAAAATAATGATAATATATGTCATTTCTTGGAAATGAAATTCCCATATAAAACAATCGGCGAAAGCTTTGCTTTCAAAGAAAATTCTCCGTAGAATTCTTGGGAGTGACAACCTTTATTCTAGGAATAAAGATCTACTGGGATAGATTAAGTTGTCAAAACTCTGCGAGAACTTGTACATTGAAAAATGTACATGACCTGGTGTCTCATACGCTTTGAGCATATGGATTCACAATCAGGCCAATCCGGATGATGGTCACTGGATTGATGTTAAGAACATCCATTAGAATCTTAGAGATCTAAGGATGTTGTCTTAATCTGTGGAGAAGGAGAACTTGAAGTGACTGGGATCACTACTGCAAGTTTCCAAACCGATAAAACGACTGAAAGTTGCAAATGGTACTATACAGTTTGAATAACGGTACAGTGAGCTGGAAATCTTCCAAGCAAGATACTGTTACCAAATAAACAACAAATACGAATAAATTGCAGCAGCTGAGGCAGCAATTGAAGCAATCTGGGTCAATAATAAATCTAATTATATTAGATATATTTCTGTTAGCAGTTTAGCTAGGCGTCAGCACAGGCTAAAGAATTAATGATCTCATCAACGATCCAGATATATACTTCGTCTATTCATCTGATTCGTTCGGAACATACATCGTGGCGATATGATGATCGTATAAATCGCATAAGACAATAATCATGAAAATCCGCTGACGAAACCTTTTCTCAGCAATTTGAGCAAACCGTACATAGTTCGGGTGTTAAACACTTGAGTGACTGGCTATAGGCCAAGTGGGAGATTGTTGGACAGTTATGACCCATAGCGTCACTATTTGTACAGATCATTGTGTTGTTGTACAAATTAACTATGTGACAAAGGAAATTGCACTCTTATCATTTGTGATTAGATCACCAAGATGTATAAATGATGATAGGTCCTTATGATTTGTTCCTTGATTGAGAATGATATGAGACAGTATCAATCAACGAAGGATAAATCATTAAATATCCCTAGTCAGAGTATTATCGAGATTGGACATCGATAAATACGTAAAAGACTAGTATCATACTTGTGCGCGTTGTGAGGGCACAACAGCGTAGTACTCATGTACTTAATTATTGGATACTTATGCAAGTGCGGTAGGAGGTTGTGTTTCACCGACGGTACGGGAAACAGCTTCGCTCTGGATAGACCCCCTCGGAATCCCATTGGTAGTTTGACTATGTATCTATGGGAGTCCGACATCAGGGTAGGTGTATTTGGTCTTAACCTGAGACTTGCACCGCCAATGCTTACGACAATCAATATACTTTGGTTGAGGTCGTCTAGGGCTTTAACCGGTTCTGTGTATGCCGATACTAGGCATATTGAGAATCGTAGAGTATTGGGTGTGATGTCAAGACGGAAGTATCACTCCAGTCAAAGTGGAGATGATGTCACATAGGATACGGTATTAGTACTCTTATGTGCTGCGCGGCCATCGGGATATTATGACTAGGTCATGTATATCCGATTATAGAGACTAGTTACCAGACATCGGACATGTGCTTCGTACGGGGCAGACACAACTCCAGCCCCAGGCCTAGCACGTGACAGTCCGATACTAGATCGAAATATGCAATGCCGGTATACTACGATTGATATAGATCACATATTCCTGTAAGAATATTTCCGGAGAATTGGGTAGGCATGGCGCTTTGCTAGAAGCCAACCTTGTCTTGTGAATCGGTAAAACGTAGTACTTGGTACGTACGTGTTCGGCTAGTCCGACGACCCGATTTACTGCCAACATATCCGGGGATCTCTTGGGTCGCGTCCCAATGATACACTGATGAAGTATGACTCGCACTTTAATTAATCTGGGATTAATTCGATAAGAGAGAAAATTAATCTATGATTAATTTCGGATATATTTTATCTAGGATAAAATATTAATAAAAGAGAGATAACGATTAATTTGGAATTAATCGGTAAATTAATATATTTGATATATTAAACGAAATTAGATTTCGACGCGGAATTAAAATTGGATTTTAATTCGGGCGAACGAATTAATTTGGAATTAATTCGTTAGCGACGTGAATAGTGAATTCCCTGGGCGTAATCATTTAATTACGACGCAATGGATAAATCGTTAATTTGGAATTAACGAACCCGAGCCCGAGTGTGATTGCGAGCGCATTCGTATTTCGAATTCGAATGCGGCACGCAAGTCACGTTAATTTGAGTGATGTGACATTTGATTGATTGATGTGAGTGATTGATTGATTGATAGACATAAAGTGAATATGAATAGTTGATGTAAGTTGTTGGAATAGTGTTAGTTGGTGGAGGCATTTACCATTTGATTATTTTATGATTTATTTGGTAAATGTTTAATATATATTTATGGTGGAAGTAATTTTCAAGGGTTTTGTGGCAAAATCCAAGCGAGCTAGCACTCCCGAGAGACATATGAAGGTGTTAGGGACACTTACCCTTGAGCCGGGAATCGTTCGTCGAAGATTCGAAGCTCAAAACGATGATCCAAAACTGAAACTGTGAGCAGTGGACTGCACACATGGGCGTGAGCTTTGGAGGCCAAATCTTGAAGTTTTGTTCGTCGTTTCGTCTCAACCGATCGATGTGAGTATTCCACAACTCCTTTGAGATGTATTCAACACTTTATCATGCTTGTTTAATGATCCTGGGACCTAGATAATCACCAACAGTTTGTACTCGGGATACAACGCCACGTACCGCTTAAGAGACACGTATTTCGTCTTATCCAAACTTGTATTTGAGCATGCTATAGTTCGTATTAAAGCATGATTTAGTTTAGTTTTTTATTTATTTTCAAGAATGATTATGTTATTTTATGCATGGTATTTTGTTTTGTTTATGATTATGTTTAAATAGTTATTTGTTTATTTTGGTTTAATGGCTCAATGTGTTCATTGTGTGAAATTGCGTGTTTGCCGTTTAAAGACTTATTTTCGAGCATGCAAACTTAGATTAAGAGTTATTTTAATGCATACTAAACGTAGATTATCTTTGAGCATGAATGTCGAATAGATTCGGTTAATTTATTGCACAAATCATATCATCACAAGTGACATAATTAAAGGACCATTCCGAACCCAATGGTTTGAGGTATTCCCATGCGAGGGGTGAGTGCGGCCTTAAATCTTTGTCCCGGTTCACACCGGGTGGCAACTTCATGTTATATCTTCGGTTTAGTTCCCCCGTGGACTATTTTGTAGTCCCACCTAGGCCGCGAGTCTAGAACAGCGTCGTCAAGATCTGTGTCCTACAATATCATTCCACCTCCACCTTTTCCTCAGCGTCTTCAGAAAAACAAACTAGATAGGTAGTTTGCTCGATTCCTAGAGGTGTTCAAAAAGCTACACATCAACATCCCATTCGCATAAGCCTTGGAAGAAATGCCCAGTTATGTGAAATTCATGAAAGACATTCTTTCACGAAAGCGGAGATTGGGAGATTATGAGACAGCAGCATTGATGGAAGAATGCAGTGCCATCATTCAGAGGAAACTTCCCCCAAAGTTGAAAGATCCTGGTAGTTCCACAGTTCCTTGCACCATTGGAGTGTTAGACAATTATGACCCATAGCGTCACTGTTTGTAAAAGACATTGTGTTTTTGTGCAAAATTGACTATATAATATTGAAATTGCCTTTTATCATTTCGTAATTTATTTACTATGATATATAAATGGTAAAAGTCCATATGATTAGTTCCGGATTGAGATGATATGAGACAGTATCAATCCATGAAGGTTTAATCATTAAATATCCCTAGTCGTAGTATTATCGAGACTGGACATCGATAATGCGGAATAGACTAGTATTGCACTTGTGCGGGTTATGAGGGCATAACGGCATAGTTCTCATATCTTTAAGTATAGGATACTTATGCAAGTGCGATAGGAGGTTGTGTTTTACCGATGGTACGGAAAACAGCTTCGCTCTGGATAGACCCCGCGGAATCCCATTGGTAGTATGTAAATGTGTCTATAGGAGTCCGCGTCAGGGTAGATGTATTTGGTCTTAACCTGAGACTTACATCGCTAATACTTGCGACAATCGGTAAACTTTGGTTTTGGTCGTCCAGGGCTTTAACAGGTTCTGTGTAGGCCTCTACTGGGTTTATCGAGAATCGTAGTGTATTGGATGTGATGTCAAGACGGAAGTATCACTCCAGCATATGGAGATGATGATCACGCATGGATTCATAACTCGTTCTCTATTGTGTTGCAACCATCAGGATAATGTGACAAGGTCATGATTATCCGATTCAAATAGACTAGTTGTTTGATATCTGATATGTGCTTCGTACGGGGCAGACACTATTCCAGCCCCAGGCCTAGCACGTGACATCTGATACTGGATCGCAATACGAGATACTAGGTATTCTACGTCTGACATAGATTATATATTCCAGTAAGAATATTTCTGGAGAATTGGGTAGGCACGGTGCTTTGCTAGAAGCCAACCATGTCTTGTAAATCGGTAAGCACGTAGTACGAGGTACTCGCTTTATCGGATAGTCCGATAACCGGATTTACTGCCAACATATCCAGAGATCTCTTGGGTCGTTTCCCAAGGATTCACCGATGACAGTTGACTTAAATTAGAATTAATCTAGGATTAATTAAGAGAGAGAAAATTAATCTGGGATTAATATGGGCTTTATTTAATCTGGGATTAAAAGTGTTCAGTAGAGAAAGAACGCAATTAATTTGGAATTAATCGGTAAAATAAATTTAAAAGTTAAATTTGATTTTTTCTATTTAATTTATTCAAATGGGCTAAAATTATTATATCGGATATATTAAAATGGATTGGATTTCATTACGAGATTAAAGTCGGACTTTTATGCGAACGAACGAATTAATTTAGAATTAGTTCGTGAACGACGTTCGTAATATATTTACGAGGCATCGTTATTTAATTAAATTATATTTAATTATTTAGCGACGAAGGTTCGTTTAATCGGATTAAACGGAACCGAGCCGCGGTAAATGCCCGTAGAGATATTTGAATTTCGGATTCAAATATTGGAGCCAAAAGTGTGGTAGGTGTTCCCACCACACAACCACCTTGTTTTGCCTTAATGAATACCATTTACCAATCTCTACATTGTTTTGGGTAAAAGGTGAAATGGTTTCACCTTTTGGTAAATAACAAAAAGGCATTTCAACTTTGGTGAACACTTAACGCAAATCAAAAACACAAAAACCCTAAAGGAGCAAGGCTTGGCCGAATTCATGCTCTCCTCCTCTCTTTGATTTTTTTTTTTCAAATCAACAAAAGCTAGCACTTTGGAAGTGAACAAAGGTGATAGGGAAACTACTCAAAAGCTTGGAATCATCCTAAAGCTTGGCATCATCCTAAAGATTGGATCTTGGAGATCTTGGACCTCAAAATTTTTAAAAGCTCTATCACTCATTGTAAGTCTATTCCGCACCTTATAATGATCAAATCTATTGTTATGCACGCTTATTAGATCCTTATAATGTTCTTGGAACACTAACATGGAGAACACCACATCGGTAAGGCTTTATGTGATTTAGGTGCTAGTGTTAACTTAATTCATTTTTCTATTTACGGGCTAGAGGTGGATTCGAATACTTCATAACCTTTACGGATGATGCATCACGTTATGGTTATGTGTATCTTATGAGACACAAGTCGGAAACTTTTGAGAAATTCAAAGAGTTTCGACACGAAGTTGAAAAACAGACCGGTAAGAGTATAAAGACATTACGATCGGACCGTGGTGGCGAATACTTGAGCAATGAGTTTCTAGATTACTTGAAAGAGTATGGTATTCTTTCACAGTGGACTCCTCCTGGAACACCGCAATTAAACAGTCTATCAGAATGGAGAAACCGAACTCTGTTGGACATGGTAAGGTCTATGATGAGTCGCACTGAGCTACCTATTTCCTTCTGGGGATATGCATTAAACTGTGCAGTTCTTATTTTGAATAAGGTTCCGTCAAAGTCTGTACAACAGACACCATATGAGATATGGACAGGAAATAAACCGGGTTTCTCATTCCTAAAGATTTGGGGATGCTGGCATACGTCAAACTTTTGGAAGGTACCAAAATTGAGCCCAAATCGGATAAATGCCTATTCGTAGGATATCTTAGGGAAACCAAAGGATATTACTTCTATCACCCGTGAGAGAATAAAGTATTTGTTGCTCTACATGCGGTTTTCCGTGAGAAGGAATTCCTAAATACAGTGGTAAGTGGGAGGAAAGTAGAACTCGATGAAAATCGGAGTGATACTGTTCCTGGCATAGAATCATCAACGGAACAATAACAGTCCATCCGGGATGAGACTGTACCACAATCTTCTATTACACAAGGACCGCATAGGTCGGAGAGAGTCAGGAACTAACCTGAGAAGTATGGGTTTCTGATCTCACCTCATGTAGATATTAATCTCATTGAGGAAGACGAACTGGCTACGTATGAGGAAGCGATACAAGATATCGATTCCGCTTTATGGCAAGAGGCCATGAAGTCCGAAATGGATTCCATGTATACCAACCAAGTTTGGACACTGGTTGATGCACCAGAAGGCGTAAAGCCTATTGGATGCAAATGGATCTTCAAGAAGAAGACCGACATGGAAGGCAACGTACAAACGTACAAAGCTAGGCTTGTAACAAAGGGGTATCGTCAACGACATGGTGTCGATTATGACGAAACTTTCTCACCTGTTGCCATGATTAAATCCATTCGGATAATGCTTGCTATTGCTGCATATTTCGATTACGAGATATGGCAGATGGACGTTAAAACCGTTTTCCTTAACGAAAACCTTTTGGAGGATGTTTATATGCAATAGCCTGGCGGTTTTATCATGCCTAGACTTGCAAACAAGGTTTGCAAGTTAAATCGGTCCATTTATGGACTAAAGCAAGCATCGCGGTCATGGAACCAATGTTTTGATGAGATCATAAAAGAATATGATTTCATTCAAAACGAGGATGATCCTTATGTATATAAGAAGGTTAGTGGGAGCGCACTGACATTCATTGTCCTTTATGTTGACGATGTATTGCTTATGGGCAATGACATTCCCATGTTAACATCGGTGAAAGCTTGGCTTTCATTAAAATTCTCCATGAAAGATCTGGGAGAAGCAGCCTTTATTCTAGGAATAAAGATCTACATGGATAGATCTAGAAAGCTGTTTGGACTCTCTCAGAGTACGTACATTGAAAAAGTGTTGAAAAGATTTAACATGGATCAGTCCAAGAGGGGACTGTTACCAGTGTCACATGGCATCTCTCTATCTAAGGACATGTGTCCTAAAACTCAAGATGAGAGAAACAGCATGAGTCGGATACCATTCACCTCGGCAGTCGGATCGATCATGTATGCCATGATATGTACACGACCTGATGTCTCGTATGCTTTGAGCATGTGTAGTCGCTATCAGGCCGATCCAGGTGATGGTCACTGGATGGCAGTTAAGAACATCCTTAAGTATCTTAGACGAACTAAGGATGCTTTCATAATTTATGGAGATGGAGAACTTGAGGTAACTGGGCATACCGATGCAAGTTTCCAAACCGATAAAGACGACTCTAAGTCGTAATCCAGGTACATATTTTGTTTGAACAACGGAGCAGTAAGCTGGAAATCTTCCAAGCAAGAGACTGTTGCCGATTCAACAACAGAAGCGGAGTATATTGATGCATCTGAAGCAGCAAAAGAGGCTGTATGGATCCGTAAATTCCTAATTGGATTAGGAGTAGTTCCGTTAGCAGCTGAGCCCGTTCCATTTTTTTGTGACAATAACGGGGCTATAGCACAGGCTATGGAACCAAGGTCTCATCAACGATCCAAGCATGTTCTTCGACGTTTCCATCTGATTCGTGAGATCATACATCGTGGCGATGTGAAGATCGAGAAGGTCGCATCAGATGACAACATTGCAGACCCGCTGACGAAAGCTATTTCACAGCAAAAGTTTGAAAAGCACATACATAGTTCAGGTGTTAGATGCTTGAGTGACTGGCTATAGGCCAAGTAGGAGACTGTTAGACAATCACTGTTGTAAAAGACATTGTGTTTTGTGCAAAATTGACTATGTAATATTGAAATTGCCTTTTATCATTTCGTAATTTATTTACTATGATATATAAATGGTAAAAGTCCATATGATTATTTCCGGATTGAGATGATATGAGACAGTATCAATCCATAAAGGTTTAACCATTAAATATCCCTAGTCGTAGTATTATCGAGACTGGACATCGATAATACGGAATAGACTAGTATTGCACTTGTGCGCGTTGTGAGGGCATAACGGCATAGTTCTCATATGTTTAAGTATAGGATACTTATGCAAGTGCGACAATAGGTTGTGTTTTACCGATGGTACGGAAAACAGCTTCGCTCTGGATAGACCCCGCGGAATTCGATTCGTAGTATGTAAATATGTCTATGGGAGTCCGCGTCAGGGTAGATGTATTTGGTCTTACCCTGAGACTTACATCGCTAATACTTGCGACAATCGGTAAACTTTGGTTTTGGTCGTCCAGGGCTTTAACAGGTTCTGTGTACGCCTCTATTTGGTTTATCGAGAATCGTAGTGTATTGGATGTGATGTCAAGACGGAAGTATCACTCCAGACATATGGAGATGATGATCACGCAGGGATTCATAACTCGTTCTCTATTGTGTTACAACCATCGGGATAATGTGACAAGGTCATGATTATCCGATTCAAAGAGACTAGTTGTTTGATATCCGATATGTGCTTCCTACGGGGCAGACACTATTCCAGCCCCAGGCCTAGCACGTGGCATCTGATACTGGATCGCAATACGAGATACTAGGTATTCTACGTCTGACATAGATTATATATTCCAGTAAGATTATTTCTGGAGAATTGGGTAGGCACGGTGCTTTGCTAGAAGCCAACCATGTCTTGTAATTCGGTAAGCACGTAGTACGTGGTACTCGCTTTATCGGATAGTCCGATAACTGGATTTACTGCCAACATATCCAGAGATCTCTTGGGTCGCTGCCCAAGGATTCACCGATGATAGTTGACTTAAATTAGAATTAATCTGGGATTAATTAAGAGAGAGAAAATTAATCTGGGATTAATATGGGCTTTATTTAATCTGGGAATAAAAGTGTTCAGTAGAGAAAGAACGCGATTAATTTGGAATTAATCGGTAAAATAAATTTAATAGTTAAATTTGATTTTTTCTATTTAATTTATTCAAATGGGCTAAAATTAATATATCGGATATATTAAAATGGATTGGATTTCATTACGAGATTAAAGTCAGACTTTAATGTGAACGAACGAATTAATTTAGAATTAGTTCGTGAACGACGTTCGTAATATATTTGCGAGGCATCGTTATTTAATTAAATTAGATTTAATTATTTAGAGACGAAGGTTCGTTTAATCGGATTAAACGGAACCGAGCCGCGGTAAATGCCCATAGAGATATTTGAATTTCGGATTCAAATATTTGGAGCCAAAAGTATGGTAGGTGTTCCCACCACACAACCACCTTGTTTTGCCTTAATGAATACCATTTACCAATCTCTACCTTGTTTTGGGTAAAAGGTGAAATGGTTTCACCTTTTGGTAAATAACAAAAAGGCATTTCAACTTGGTGAACACTTAACACAAATCAAAAACACAAAAACCCTAAAGGAGCAAGGCTTGGCCGAATTCATGCTCTCCTCCTCTCTTTGATTATTTTTCAAATCAACAAAAGCTAGCACTTTGGAAGTGAACAAAGGTGATAGGGAAACTACTCAAAAGCTTGGAATCATCCTAAAGCTTGGCATCATCCTAAAGATTGGATCTTGGAGATCTTGGACCTCAAAATTTTTAAAAGCTCGATCACTCATTGTAAGTCTATTCCGCACCTTATAATGATCAAATCTATTGTTATGCATGCTTATTAGATCCTTATAATGTTCTTGGAACACTAACATGGAGAACACTACATCGGTAAGGCTTTATGTGATTTAGGTGCTAGTGTTAACTTAATTCCTTTTTCTATTTACGGGAAACTGCAAATTGGAGAAGCAATGCCTACCTCAGTTTCTTTGCAACTTATCGATCGAATGCTCGCATTTCCGAGAGGAGTTGTAGAAAATGTGCTGGTTAAAGTTGACAAACTCATTCTCCCAGCAGATTTCATCATCCTTGACATGGAAGAAGACAAAGATGTACCTATCATTCTTAGGAGAGCATTTTTGGTGACAGGTAGAACTGTGATTGACGTATAAAAATGAGAACTAACAATGAAAGTTCAGGACCAAGAAGTTACCTTCAATGTTTTCAAAGCCATGAAATTCCCGAGCGATGAAAAGGAGGAAGAATGTTTCAGAATTGATGTTGTTGATAGTGATATAATTCCCACAGACAAACTTGAAGCTTGCATCACCAACATGACTGACAGTGAGCTTGATGCTGAAATTATGGAATATATCAACTATCTTGAAAAGTCGTTCCATTTTAAATCAACCAAACCAGTTGAAAGTCTGAAACTCCCAAAAAAAGATCGAAACAAGCCCTCAATTGAAGAACCACCACAGTTGGAGCTGGAAATTCTTCTGAGCCATCTCATGTATGCATTTCTTGGAAACTCTTCTGAATTACCTGTTATTATTTCTTCGTCACTAACATTGGAGCATGAAGAAAAGTTGTTGAGAGTTTTATGTGAACACAAGAAGGCCATTGGCTGGACTATAGCAGACATTCGAGGCATTAGTCCATCATTTTGCATACACAAGATCCTGATGAATGATGAATACAAACCCACAGTGGAGCATCAATGGAGACTCAATCCAATCATGAAGAAGGTCATAAAGAAAGAAATCATCAAATGGTTGGATGCTGGCATCATTTACCCCATCTTAAACAGCACTTGGGTGAGTCCTCTGCAGTGTGTGCCAAAGAAAGGAGGAATTACTGTAGTCACCAATGAAAAAAATGAGCTAATTCCAACAAGAACGGTGACTAGATGAAGAGTATGCATGAACAATCGAAAGTTGAACAAAACAACACGGAAGAACCATTTTTCGCTGTCATTCATTAATCAGATATTAAACAGGGTATTATTTTTGGATGGATATTCATGGTATAATCAGATTACTATCACCCCAGAAGATCAGGAGAAAACTACATTTACATGTCCCTATGGTACTTTTGCTTTCCGTAGAATGCCATTTGTACTATGTAATGCCCCTGCCACATTTCAGCGTTGCATGATGGCGATCTTCTCAGACATGCTGGAGCAAAGTATGGAGGTTTTCATGGATGACTTCTCTGTGTTTGGAGATTCTTTTGACCATTGCTTGCAAAATCTGGAACATGTGTTACAAAGATGTGAAGATACAAACCTGGTACTCAACTGGGAGAAATGCCACTTCATGGTGCAGGAAGGCATTATTCTTGGACACCGGATCTCAGAAAAGGGAATTGAGGTAGACAAAGTAAAAATCGAGACAATTGAAAAACTACCTCCACCAACATCTGTAAAAGGGATTCGGAGTTTTCTTAGACACTCAGGTTTTTACAAGAGATTTATCAAAGACTTTTCCAAAATTGCAAAACCACTTTGCAATATTCTGGAGACAGATGTGCCTTTCAACTTCACCAAAGAATGCCAAGAAGCTTTTGAGATCTAAAAACAAAAGCTGGTCTCTGCCCCCATCATTGTAGCACCAGACTGGACCCTTCCATTTGAGGTGATGTGCGATGCTAGTGATTTTGCTGTAGGTGCAGTTTTGGGACAACGCAAAGTAAAGATTTTCCACTCCATTTACTACTCTAGCAGAACTCTGAATGAAGCTCAACTCAATTACACAACCACTAAAAATGAGTTGCTTGCAGTTGTGTTCGCTTTTTATAAATTTCGCTCTTATCTCCTAGGTCCCAAAGTGGTGGTCTACACAGATCATTCAGCAATCAAATATCTGATCGCGAAGAAAGATGCTAAACCCAGATTGATCTGTTGGATACAACTTATGCAAGAATTCGTCGTGGAGATTCGAGACAGGAAAGGGACAGAAAACTAAGTGGTAGATCATTTATCGAGGCTCGAGAATGGAGAAACAGCTAGTAAATAACTTTCAATCAAAGAAACTTTTCCATATGAACAGTTATTTGCCATGAAATAGCAGGAAGTCCCTTGGTATGCTGACTATGTCAACTACATTGTGATAGGAAAATGGCCGTTAGAATGGACAACTCAGCAACGGAAGAAGTTCTTCAAAGAAGTCAATCACTATGTTTGGGATGAGCCGTACCTTTTCAAATGCTGTGCTGATCAACTACTAAGGTGGTGTGTTCCACATGAGGAGGTCAACAGTGTTTTAAGCACTGCCATTCATCACCATGTGGCAGACAATTCAGCGGGGACAAAACTGCAGCAAAAGTCTTTCAATCAGGTTTGTTCTGGCCCACTATTTTTAAATATGCTTATCTTTTTGCTCTTCAATATGACAGGTGCCAGAGAATGGGGAATATTTCGAGGAGAAATAAAGGACCATTACAAAATATTTTGGAAATATAGATATTCGATGTATGGGGTATTGATTTCATGGGACCCTTTGTGCTATCATTTGGAAACATGTACATCCTGGTTGCTGTAGACTACGTCTCCAAATGGGTTGAAACAATTGCACTGCCATCCAACGATTCAAAAGTGGTGATCAAATTCCTTAAAAAGAATATTTCCACTCGGTTCGGAACACCTCGTGCAATTATCAGTGATGGTGGCACACATTTCTGCAACAGATATTTTGATGCACTCCTATCCAAATACGGAGTTACTCACAAGGTTGCCACTGCCTACCATCCACAGTCAAATAGACAGATCGAAGTTTCAAACAAGGAAATCAAAAGAATATTATAAAGAACCGTTGGATCAACAAGGAGAGACTGGTCTATAAAACTCGATGACGCATTATGGGCCTACTGAACAGCTTTCAAGACACCCATTGGTATGTCCCATATCGATTGGTATTTGGGAAAGCATGCCATCTGCCAGTTGAACTTGAACACAAGGCGTACTGGGCACTAAAGAAGTTGAATCTTGATCCACAAGCTGCAGGAGAGAAAAGACTCCACCAACTCAATGAATTGGAGGAATTTCGCCTACATGCCTATGAGAATGCTAGATTGTACAAAGAAAAGACCAAAAAATGGCATGATCGAAAAATAGTGCACAGACAGTTAGAACCAAGACAGCATGTGTTGTTGTAGAACTCGAGGTTGAAACGTTTCCCTGGAAAATTGAAATCAAGGTGGTCAGGTCCATTTGTGATCACTCAGGTTCTACCATATGGAGCTGTTGAGTTACTGGATCCCAATACTAACAACACATTCAAAGTTAACAGTCAACGTGTCAAGCACTACTGGGGAGAATCATTTGAGCGACAAAAAGAAAGTGTTATACTTTCAGATCCAGTATAACGTTCGGATAGTCATGTCTAGCTGACGACTTTAAACTTAGCACTAGCATGGAGGCAACCCATGCAATCTTGAGTATAAATTGTGATTTGGTGTGATTTAATTTTGTGTGTTTAGTTTTTACAGATTAAGTTATTTTAAAATGGAAGAAGTTCTCACAAATCTTCATAAGCAATTTCCTTCTCTCCCTAAAAAATCTCTGATGAAAGTTACAAAGCTCACTTGGAATGGATGATACTACTAATGATCAAAGGTATTCCTACTGATATTCGTTGGATTATTGAAGTAAAGGTTTCTTTTATTTCACATCTGACTGGTTAGGAAGAAGCACATATGCTAAAAAGAGAAGAGCCAAAAGAATAGGTGTTTGTTACAAATGTGCTCGCATGTTTTGTAATACTCATTGTCGTTCTTTAGGAATGGTGTCTAATAACTGCGAAGATAAGATTAATTTCATTAGGGATGGCTTGAGTAAGGAGTCTTTAGATGAAATATCTAAAACTCTTGAGACGCATCCCAGTGGATATGTGTATCATGAAATTCGTGTGTTATATGCACAATTCCAAAAGGAGAGACAATAATTAAGTCTCGGGAATCTGACTCAAAAAGACCATGTTTGCCAATTTATAAGAAAATTGGATGGGAAGCTTGTCCCTAACACATAGACGTCAATCAAGCCGCTAAGTTTCTTGTACATATTATATCTCTTTGTCTTTTCCTAATAATTGTGATTTATTTGTTGTTTTCTTTTATTTTCTCCGACAGGATCCAGACCTTTTTGACTATCATGATTTATATTACTATTTAACTAATAATTGTCATTTGGCAGATACTAGTGCTATTATTTTTACTTACCTTTTTCAGGTGTTATAAATTCGACTCATCATTGCACTTTTGAAGACATCCAGAGTAAAACATGGAAGCCACATCAAGAAGACGAGTTGAAAATATCTGTGTGTGTTGCGGTACTAGTGTTGGTGTTAAACCACAATGCATATAAGCAGCACATGAATTGGGTCGAATCTTAGCTGAAAGGAAAATATGTACTTAGTATATGGCGGAGGTAATCTTGGACTTATTGGGATCGTTTCAAAGGCTGTACAGGAAGGAGGCAGTCATGTCTTGGGAATCATCCCAAAACCCTTGGTGGGGGCAAATCTTATTGGACCATCAAACGGAGAAGAACTAATCATGCCAGGTGTTGGACAGTTATGACCCATAGCGTCACTGTTTGTAAAAGACATTGTGTTTTTTTTAAAAATTAACTATGTAGTAATGAAATTGTCTTTTACCTTTTTGTATTTATTTACTTTGATATACAAATGGTAGAAGTCGTTATGATTAGTTCCAGATTGAGATGATATGAGACAGTATCAATCCATAAAGGTTTAATCATTAAATATCCCTAGTCATAGTATTATCGAGATTGGACATCGATAATACGGAATAGACTAGTATTGCACTTGTACGCGTTGTGAGGGCATAACGACATAGTTCTCATATATTTAAGTATTGGATACTTATGCAAATGCGATAGGAGGTTATGTTTTACCGATGGTACAGAAAACAGCTTCGCTCTGGATAGACCCCGCAGAATCCCATTGGTAGTATGTATTTGTGTCTATGGGAGTCCGCTTAAGGTTAGGTGTGTTTGGTCTTAACCTGAGACTTGCATCGCTAGTACTTGCGATAATTGGTAAAATTTGGTTTTGGTCGTCCAGGGTTTTAACAAGTTCTGTGTACGCCTCTGCTGGGTTTATTGGGAATCGTAGTGTATTGGATGTGATGTCAAGACGGAAGTATCACTTTAGAAATATAGAGATGATGATCACGCAGGGATTCAAAATTGGTTCTTTATTGTGTTGCAACCATCGGGATAATATGACAAGGTCATGATTATCCGATTCAAAGAGGCTAGTTGTTTGACATCTAATATGTGCTTCGTACGGGGCAGACACTATTCCAGCTCCAGGCCTTGCACGTGACATCCGATATTGGATCGCAATACGAAATACTATGGTATACTACACCTGTTATAGATAGTATATTCCATTAAGAATATTTCTGGAGAATTGGGTAGGCATGGCGCTTTGCTAGAAGCCAACCTTGTCTCTTAAATCGGTAAAAACGTAATACGAGGTACGTACGTGTTCGGATAATCCGATGCCCGGATTTACTGCCAACATATCCAGGGATCTCTTAGGTCGCTTCCCGAAGATTCACCGATGACGTATGATTCAACTTTATTAATCTAAGATTAATTGCGGAGAGACTTTATCTTGGATAAAGTATATTTGAAATAGAAGAAAGATTAATTTGGAATTAATCGATAAAATAATATATTCGATATATTATTCGAAATGGATTTCGACACGGAATTAAAATTAGATTTTAATTCGGGCAAACGAGTTATTTTTAAATTAATTCGTTAGCGACGTGAATAGTAATTTTGCTAGGCATAATTATTTAATTAAATTCGATTTAATTACGTCGCGAC
This sequence comes from Zanthoxylum bungeanum, assembly GCA_019454045.1. NCBI lineage: Eukaryota > Viridiplantae > Streptophyta > Magnoliopsida > Sapindales > Rutaceae > Zanthoxylum > Zanthoxylum bungeanum. Next base: position 62,547 of record SKCR01021660.1, read on the forward strand.
GGAAGTTCGTTAAATCGGAATTAGTGAACCCGAGCCCGGGAGTATTTGCAGGCCCACTCGTATTTTGAATCAAGTGGGGCCCACATGTCACATCACTTGTCACTTTAAAGTTGCTTTGAGTGATGGGTTTAGGTGAAGGCATGGTGATAACTAGTTTTACACACAAGTTGACTTGATGGCAGGTTACATATACCAACTTTGGTATATGATTTTTTAATTTTTGAAATTAAAATACAAGTTAACAAAACCAATCACTCTCTCTCTCATTCAACCATTCACGCCCATTTGGTAAAACAAAGACTCCAATTTTCTTCTTTGCCGTGAGGACTAAAGAGAGAAAGGAAGATTTGTTGCAAATCATCCAAGGCTAGCACCTTCAGGAATCATCTAAGGAAACCTATTCAAGAGCTTGGACACTCAAAGAAAAGCTTGGAGCTTCTACTTCCACCTTGGCCGAATACTAGAAGCTCTTGGAAGAGTTCATTTTGTTGTTTGACGCATCCAAAATCCGTTCAACGTAAGTGTGTTTCCGCCACTCTTCTTTGTTATTCATTCGTCATTTTATGCTTATCATGATCTTGGGATTAAACCTAGAAAACCAACAATGGTATCTATGAGCCAAAATGAGCATGAAATGTATTAGGGTAAAATTTGGGTAAATCAATGTGAGCATGATTTGATAAAATTGATTGATTGAGTATGCTTAAATATTGATATTATGAGGTTGTATTGAATCAATTTCATGAAATATTGATTGGATCAAATTTTAGCCTAAACATAGGCTTGGCCGAATGTATGCTTTTACCATAGTTTCATGGTAATTTTTGTTTTGATGATCATTGGATGACTTGAAACGATTGGAAATGTCGATTTGTAATTCGATCGGATTGAAAAACGAATTCGACTTAAATCCTACCTTGGCCGAGAGCTTGATGGCATGTAAAGACTTGATTTTTGGTTCAAGAATGTTGGACATTAGTTGAACAATAGGATACATAATTAATTAGTTAAATTATATTTTGGAAATATTGATTTAGTTAATTAATTGATGTAATACACTTAAGTTAATTGAATTATAAAATTTGATTAATGGGCTTAATTTTGAATTGGGCTTGAAACTGTTATATTTGGACATAATGGGCTTGTTTAGGCCAAGTTGGTTTAGGCCAATTGGATTGGATCCAAATTGGGCCTAAATCATTCCATTAAGTCCAAATTTAATAAATGGGCTTTAAAAGTTTAATTGGGCCTTATGGGCTAAAATTGTTTTCTTGGCAAATGAGGGTGATTCCTTAATTGGGCTTGGTAATTGGGTTTACCCATATTGGCCAAAGCCCATGCCTTATGAAATCAATTGAAAGCTCATCGGACTTTAATTAAATGAACATTGGATATTAGTTGGGTTTTGAGACCCGATTAAATTAGATTTGGAATCTAAGTCGTTAAAGCACAGTAAAAGGTGTAATTATTTAATTTGGAATTAAAAACATGAATTAGTATTGAATACGAATTAAATTAGATTTAACGAGTAGTTCGATATAATTCAAGAATGCGTACTTTAAGTACTTATTCTCAAACGAGTTGGACTCGCGCAAAATCAAATCGTTGTTTGAATATTGGATGATCACATAATTAAAGACTAATTAATTGGATTAGATTGGTTGAATTGCATGCTATGAATGAATATATGGATGTGTTGAATGAATAGCGTATATCAGATGGATATTAGAAGGGAAAGGGCAATTTTAGAAATTATTGTAAATTTGGAATTTATAAATTGGACCTGCATGTCCAGCCTTATCTCTCATTATTTCTTTGTATTCTCTTCTCACCTAATTCCCCTTAATGTTAATGAGGTTTCTATTATTGTATTATGTAATTGGGTAGAAGTAGAATAGTGCTAGCCGGGGAGGGGAGAGAAATGGAGTGATTTTGTTCTAGGAACAAGTTGTTAAATATCCATCCGCATATCGTTATTAATTTACTTTCTGCGCCTTATTATGCTTTTAGAATGCATGTAAGGGTGTATGATGAGACCTTAACAAAGATAATAAATTGGTTGTCAATTTACGCAAAAAATCCTCAAACCATATTAAGCGTTTTTCCTTCCGTTGAGTGATTCTTACTCAAGATCTAAAGTTGGCGTTGGTTTGTTGGCCAAAGTCAAGATCACTTCTTGTCCATCGACATTGATTACAAAGCTTTCCATGTCAATGGGTCCCGCTTAACTTGAATCATTAAGCTTGTTGTGCCAAAGCCAAGGCTTAGTTGATTCAAAGGAAAAGGTTAGGCAGATATATTGGATATATTGGCATATGTATTGTATAAATGTTTCGGACTTGGATGTCCATCTACCGGATCTAGGAATTGGATGAGATCCAATTGATCTTCGAGATCTACCTAGTTAAATATCATACAGCTTGTTGGCCAAAGTCAAGGTTGTGTGTAATTAAACGGGATCCTAGCCCACTAGGAAACTGGGTTTCCCGAGTACTCGACAGAGGGTTAGAGGCTCGCCGAAAAATAGTGGGAGGCTAGTATTGAATTTGCAATTTCATTCAGATATTTAGCTTTACGCGCTTTCAAATTATTTCGTCAAAATTATTTTATTAGTTGGACTAATATAATGTTATTTTTCTTGTAACAGTTAGATTGTACCCTATATCGATGATTAGATAGTTGGACTATCGTAATCAGGATGAAAGGAAAGGGAAATGTCCGAGACATTATCTTGGGCGAAAATGTCTTCAAGGGCACGAACTTTGCCGATTGGGAAATGAATCTAAGGATAGTCCTTGGAGCCGAGAGGCTGTTGTATACTTTACAGACACCTCTTGGGCCTAAGCCCAAACCTGATCAATTACTTGAGCTGGAACTTTGGAAGACTCACAGCGATGATAACGATGCTGCTCAGTCTATTATGCTTGCTTCTATTACTCAATATTTTCATCGACAGAACATGGATTTGGATCCCTATAACATGTTGGCGAGGTTGTACGATCTTCACTGTTCTAACAAAAGAACGTAAAGATATGAGTTGCAAAAGAAGCTCTTCCGTTCACGTATGTCGGAAGGCATGTCTGTTGAGTCCCATGTGACACAGATGATTTCTGACATAGATGAACTAGCTCAGATAGGGATAGTCTTAGAGGCTGAGACTACTATAGATTTGATCTTGCAGTCTCTCCCCGACACCTGGAGACAGTTCATCATAAACTATAACCTAATGAACACAGATGATACTCTTGGAGAGTTGTTGTCAATTCTCAAGGAAGCTGAGAATGAGTTACTTAAAGGCAATAAGCGCGAGGCGCACTTTGCTTTGACATCTCAGACACCGAGGGCTGGGCCCAAGACGACTGGAGGTGTGAAGAAGAAAAAGCATAAGAGAAAGGGAAATGCCAAATCGTCAAAGGCTTCTGGGAAGCCTAAGGACAAATCTTAGGATGTATGCCTCCAGTACGGCAAGCGAGGTCATTGGAAGCATGACTTCCGCGAGTAAAAGGCGCTCCAGAAGGAGATTAAAGCGGGCAAGACACCTGCTACAGGTATATTTGTTATTGAAATAAACATGACTACTTCTAGTTTTAAAAATTGAATTTTTGATTCTGGTTGTGGTGCTCACATATGTACTGATGTGGAGGATCTGCGGATTAGCAAGAGACTGGCCTCAGGGGAGATTGATCTACGCGTCGGAAATGGGGCACCGGTCGCCGTTTTGGCCGTTGGCATTTTTGTTTTGGAATTGCCCTCGGGGCATGTACTAAAACTTACAGACTGTTATTATGTACCTAGTTTGACTAGGAATATTATTTCTGTATCCATGTTAACCCAGTGTGGGTACACTTTTGTATTTAGAAACACCGAGTGTTTTATTTATAAAAATGATATAGAAATATGCACTTCTATCGCAAATAATAGTCTTTATATTTTGAATATAAATCAATCTCATGTTGGACAGTTATGACCCATAGCGTCACTATTTGTACAGATCATAGTGTTGTTGTACAAATTAACTATGTAACAATCACTCTTATCATTTGTGATTAGATCACCTTAGATATATAAATGATAGGAGGTCTTTATGATTTGTTCCTAGATTGAGAATGAAATGAGACAGTATCAATCAATGAAGGATAAATCATTAGATATCCCTAGTCAGAGCATTGTCGAGATTGGACATCGATAGATGCGTAAAAGACTAGTATTACACTTGTGCGTGTTATGTGAGACATAACGGCATAGTTTTCGTATATCTGGGTATAGGATACTCATGCAAGTGTAATAGGAGGTTGTGTTTCACCGATGGTACGGGAAACAGCTTCGCTCTGGATTAGACCACCGCAGAATCCCATTGGTAGTATGACATTGTGTCTATGGGAGTCTGCAATCGGGGTAGGTGTATTTGGTCTTAACCTGAGACTTGCACCGCTAATACTTGCGACAATCAATGTACTTTAGTTGAGGTCGTCCAGGGATTTAACTGGTTCTGTGTACGCCGATGCTGGGTATATTGAGAATCGCAGTGAATTGGGTGTGATGTCAAGACGGAAGTGTCACTCCAGTCATATGGAGACGATGGTCGCGTAGGATATGGTATTAGTGCTCTTATATGCTGCGCAGCTATCGGGATATTATGACTCGGTCATGTATATCCAATTATAGAGACTAGTTACCAGACATCCGACATGTGCTTCGTACGGGGCAGACACATATCCAGCCCCAGGCCTAGCACGTGATCATCCGATACTGGATCGAAATAAGCAATACTACGTATACTACGCCTGATATAGATCACATATTCCTATAAGGATATTTCCGGAGAATTGGGTAGGCATGGCGCTTTGCTAGAGGCCAACCTTGTCTTGTAAATCGGTAAAACGTAATACTTGGTACTTACGTGTTCGGATAGTCCGACGACCGAGTTTACTGCCAACATATCCGGAGATCTCATGGGTCGCTTCCCAATGATACACCGATGACGTATGACTCGCATTATACATTAATCTGGGATTAATTTGAAGAGAGAGAAAATTAATCTGGGATTAATTACGGAGATATTTTATCTGGGATAAAATATCAATTTAAAGAGAGAGAACGATTATTTGGAAATAATCGATAAATAATATATTCGATATATTAAACGAAATTGGATTTCGATTAGGAATTAAAATTGGATTTTAATTCGGGCACTTGAATTAATTTAGAATTAATTCTCGAGCGACGTGATTAGAAAATTGGATTTATTAACGAGGCATCGAGAAAATCGTTAATTTAGAATTATCGAAACCGAGCTCGGAATATGTTTGCGAAGTTACGTCGATTTTGAATCACGTGCCGCAAGTCGCATCGCAAATCACATCGCAAATCATAAAAGTCAAAACACCTTTTGGAAAAGTAACTTTGACTTTTTGACTTTGACCATTGAGATTTGGAGGGAAAATTTTAGGGGGAAAAGTTTTGACTTTTTGGAAAAGTAAAATACTTTTCCCTTTCACCTTTTACCAAGGGTAAAAGAATTAAAATAAACATTTTACATTTGTTTTTATTGTTTTAAAAGGCATAAAACAATTGGTAAATGATTTAATATATTTTGGAAAATATATAAGCTTTGTGATGGACACATTTTCCCTTAACCTAATCAAAATCCCATCTCTTTCTCTCTACCAAGTTCACGCCCAAAGCAGTGGACTGCACTGCTTGGGCGTGAATGATGATGGCTTCTTGGGCTTGTTTTGTGGAAAAACAGTCAAGTGCTAGCACACCGAGAGTTATACGAAGGTGTTAGGGAAACCCACCCACGAGCCGGGAATCAAACGACGAAGATTCGAAGCTCAAAATGGTGACTCAAAACTGAAACAGTGGGCAGAAAAATCTGCACTGTTTGGGCGCCACTTTGAAGGACTAAAACTTGGAGTTTTGTTCGTTGTTCCATCTCAACCGATCAATGTAAGTATTCCGCAACTTCTTTGATATGTATTTCACACATCTTCATGCTTGTTTGATGATCTTGGGACCTAGAATAAAACCAACATCTCAAACATATAAAATAATAAACAAAAGGCTTAAAATGAGTAATAAAGATGAAACTTATATGTGGCACTATCGTCTGGGACACATAAACAAGACTCGTATATCCACACTTTTGAAGAGTGGTACTTGGACGGATTTGATGAACGTGCCACCGAACTGATATCGTCTGGGACACATAAACAAGATTCTTATTAAGTAAAATGCCTAAATCACCTTTTAGCGGTAAAGATGAACGCGCCACCGAACTGTTATCCCTCGTTCATAGTGACGTATGTGGGCCCATGTCTAGCCAGGCAAGAGGTGGATATAAATACTTCTTAACCTTTACGGATGATGCATCTCATTATGGTTATGTGTATCTTATGAGACACAAGTCGAAAAATTTTGAGAAATTTAAAGAGTTTCGACACGAAGTTGAGAAATAGACTGGCAAGAGTATAAAGACATTACGGTCGGACCGTGGTGGCGAATACTTGAGCAATGAGTTTGTAGATTACTTGAAAGAATATGGTATTCTTTCACAGTGGACTCCTCCTGGAACACCGCAATTAAACGGTGTGTCCAAACGGAGAAACCGAACTCTGTTGGACATGGTTAGGTCTATGATGAGTCGCACTGAGCTAACCTATTTCCTTATGGGGATATGTATTAAACAGTGCAATACTTATTTTGAATAAGGTTCCGTCAAAGTCTGTTCAACAGACTCCGTATGAAATATGGACAGGAAAGAAACCAGGTTTCTCATTCTTGAAGATTTGAGGATGCTGGGCCTACATCAAACGTTTGGAAGGTACCAAACTTGAACCCAAATCGGATAAATGCCTATTCATAGGATATCATAGGGAAACCAAAGGATATTTTACTTCTTTCAGCCACGAGAGAACAAAGTATTTGTTGCTCTACATGGGGTTTTCCTTGAGAAGGAATTCTTAAATACAGTGGTTAGTGGGAGGAAAGTAGAACTCGATGAAAATCGGAATGATCAACGGAACATGAACAGTCCATCCGGGATGAGATTGTACCACAATCTTCTATTACACAATGACCGCGTAGGTCAGAGAGAGTCAGGAAACAACCTGAGAGGTATGGGTTTCTGATCTCACCTCATGTAGATATTAATCTCATTGAGGATAATGAACCGGCCATGTATGAGGAAACGATACAAGATATCGATTCCGCTTTATGGCAAGAAGCCATGAAGTCTTAAATGGATTCCATGTACACCAACCAAGTTTGGACACTGGTTGATGCACCAGAAGGCGTAAAGCCTATTGGTTACAAATGGGTCTTCAGGAAGAAGACCGACATGGATGGCAATGTACAAACGTACAAAGCTAGGCTTGTAGCGAAGGGGTATCGTCAACGACATGGAGTCGATTACGATGAAACTTCCTCACCTGTTTCCATGATTAAATCCATTCAGATAATGCTTGCTATTGCTGCATATTACAATTACGAGATATGGCAGATGGACGTTAAAACTACTTTTCTTAATGGAAACCTTTTAGAGGATGTTTTTATGCAACAGTCAGACGGTTTAATCGTGTCTAGACTTGCAAACAAGGTTTGTAAGTTAAATCGAACCATTTATGGATTGAAGCAAGCATCGCAGTCATGGAACCAATGTTTTGATAAGATCATAATAGAAAATGATTTTATTCAAAACGAAGGTGATCCTTGTGTATATAAGAAGGTTAGTGGGAGAGCACTGAATTTTATTGTCCTTTATGTTGACGATATATTGCTTATAGGCAATGACATTCCCATGTTAACGTCGGTGAAAGCTTGGCTTTCATTGAAATTCTCCATGAAAGATCTGGGAGAAGTAACCTTTATTCTAGGAATAAAGATCTATCGGGATAGATCTAGAAAGCTGCTTGGACTCTCCCAGAGTACGTACATTGACAAAGTGTTGAAGAGATTCAACATGGATCGGTCCAAAAGGGGACTGTTGCCAATGTCACATGGTGTCTATCTATCTAAGGACATTTGTCCTAAAACTCAAGATGAGAGAGACAACATGAGTCGGATACCATTCACCTCGACAGTCGGATCAATCATGTATGCGATGATATGTACTCGACCTGATGTCTCCTATGCTTTGAGCATGTGTAGTCGCTATCAGGCAATTCCAGATGAAGGTCACTGGATGGCGGTTAAGAACATCTTAAGTATCTTAGACGAACTAAGGATGCTTTCTTAATCTATGGAGATGGAGAACTTGAGGTAACTGGGTATACCGATGCAAGTTTCCAAACCGACAAAGACGATTGTATGTTACAATCCGGGTACATATTTTGTTTGAATAACGGAGCAGTAAGCTGGAAATCTTCCAAGCAAAAGATTGTTGCCGATTCAACAACAGAAGCGGAGTATATTGCTACAGCTGAAGCAGCAAAGGAAGTAGTTTGGATCAGTAAATTCCTAATTTGATTAGGAGTAATTTCGTTAGCAGCTGAGCCCGTTCCATTATATTGTGACAATAACAGGGCTATAGCACAGGCTAATGAACCGTGGTCTCATCAACGATCCAAGCATGTTCTTCAACGTTTCCATCTGATTCGTGAGATCATACATCGTGGCGATGTGAAGGTCGAGAAGGTCGCATCAGATGACAACATGGTAGATCCGCTGACGAAAGCTATTCCTCAGTAAAAGTTTGAGCGACATGTACATAGTTCAGGTATTAGATGCTTGAGTGACTGGCTATAGGCCAAGTAGGAGATTGTTGGACAGTTATGACCTATAGCGTCACTGTTTGTAAAAGACATTGTGTTTTTGTACAAAATTAACTATGTAGTAATGAAATTGTCTTTTACCGTTTTGTATTTATTTACTTTGATATACAAATGGTAGAAGTCCTTATGATTAGTTCCGGATTAAGATGATATGAGACAGTATCAATCCATAAATATTTAATCATTAAATATCCCTAGTCATAGTATTATCGAGATTGGACATCGATAATGCGGAATAGACTAGTATTGTACTTTTACGCGTTGTGAGGGCATAACGGCATAGTTCTCATATATTTAAGTATTGGATACTTATGCAAATACGATAAGAGGTTGTGTTTTACCAATGGTACGGAAAACAGCTTCGCTCTGGATAGACCCCGCGGAATCCCATTGGTAGTATGTATATGTGTCTATGGGAGTCCGCTTCAGGGTAGGTGTGTTTGGTCTTAACCTGAGACTTGCATCGCTAGTACTTGTGACAATCGGTAAACTTTGGTTTTGGTATTCCAGGGCTTTAACAGGTTCTGTGTGCGCCTCTGCTGGGTTTATTGGGAATCGTAGTGTATTAGATGTGATGTCAAGACGGAAGTATCACTTCAGACATATGGAGATGATGATCACACAGGGATTCATAACTGGTTCTCTATTGTGTTGCAACCATCGGGATAATATAACAAGGTCATGATTATTCGATTCAAAGAGACTAGTTGCTTGACATCCGATATGTGCTTCGTACGGGGCAGACACTATTCCAGCCCCAGGCCTTGCACGTGACATCCGATACTGGATCGCAATACGTAATACTACGGTATACTACACCTGTTACAGATCGTATATTCCATTAAGAATATTTCTGGAGAATTGGGTAGGCATGGCGCTTTGCTAGAAGCCAACCTTGTCTCGTTAATCGGTAAAAATATAGTACGAGGTATGTACGTGTTTGGATAGTCTGACGACCGGATTTACTGCCAACATATCCAGGGATCTCTTGGGTCGCTTCCCGAAGATTCACCGATGACGTATGATTCGAACTTTATTAATCTGGGATTAATTGCTGAGAGACTTTATCTTGGATAAAGTACTATTTGAAAAGAGAAAAAGATTAATTTGGAATTAATCGATAAAATAATATATTCGATATATTATTCGAAATTGGATTTCGACGCGGAATTAAAATTAGATTTTAATTTAGGCATATGAGTTAATTTAGAATTAATTCATTAGTGATGTGAATAATAATTTTGCTAGGCATAATTATTTAATTAAATTCGATTTAATTACGTCGTGATGGAAGTTCGTTAATTCGAAATTAGCGAACCCGAGCCCGGGAGTGTTTGCGGGCCCACTCGAATTTTGAATCAAGTTGGGCCCACATGTCACATCACTTGTCACTTTAAAGTTACTTTGAGTGATGGGTTTAAGTGAAGGCATGGTGATAACTTGTTTTACACACAAGTTGACTGGATGGCATGGTTGACATATACCAACTTTGGTATATGATTATTTTAATTTTTGAAATTAAAATACAAGTTAACAAAACTAATCACTCTCTCTCATTCAACCATTCACGCCTATTTAGTAAAACAAAGACTCTCCAATTTTCTTCTTTACCGTGAGGACTAAAGAGAGAAAGGAAGATTTGTTGCAAATCATCCAAGGCTAGCACCTTCAAGGAATCATCAAGAGGTGATAGGAAACCTATTCAAAAGCTTGGAAACTCAAAGAAAAGATTGGAGCTTCTACTTCCACCATGGCCGAATACTAGAAGCTCTTGGAGGAGTTCATTTTGTTGTTTGACGCATCCAAAATCTGTTCAATGTAAGTGTGTTTCTGCCACTCTTCTTTGTTATTCATTCATCATTTTATGCTTATCATGATCTTGGGATTAAACCTAGAAAACCAACACCAGGTATGACTGAACGATTGGTAGAGATGATTAACTGTGCTGATGCTTTTATTGCTTTGTCAGGTGGCTCAGGCACAATGGAGGAAATTTTTACATTGTTATCTTGGGCGAACTTGAACATACACCAGAAACCGCTTGGACTGTACAACATTGAAGGATATTATGATTTCCTTTGTGTATTTCTTGAGGATGCCCGGAGAAATGGGTTCGTGACAAAACCTCTGAAAGAACTTCTCTTTACTACCAGAACTGCCCCAGATTTAATTGACCAACTCTTAGCTTTTGAACCACAAATTGATCCTATCCTTTCTAAGATAAATTGGTCCGAGAATGATCGTGGTAAGAGGCGTCGGATTAACCTAGATCTTAACCTTTAATTTTCCTATAGAATTTCAGTTAACTATGTACTATCTTCTAAACTCTTCTTTTTCTATTATTTAAGACATTGAGGACAATGTCTCATTTAGGTTTGGGGGAGGAAATTAGTTGATTAGTATCTTATTTTTAGTTTGTGTGTTGTTTTTATTTTTAGTCCAAAATTTTTCGAAAAATACAAAAAATTTTGAAAATTTTTTTCGTTTTAGTGCCTTTATTTTGACTAAAAAGGGTGAAATTAGTAAAAGATAGCTGTGTAAGGAGTTTCCACTCCTGAGACGTATTTCAAACCTATTTTCAGAACAAGTTAATTTTTGTTTATTTCCTTTTGAATTATTTAATTTGTAAATTCTCCATAAAACGGACTAAAATGGATCTGCATATGCTCAATTGATAGGTATTATCAACATACATGGTAACATACGGACATGAGACGTAATTGAAAAGTTTGTAATATTCAGTGCTCTAGTTTAATTGGAAGAAGCATCTTAAAAAGCGATGAAAAAAAAGAAAAAAAAAAAGCATCTGAGATCCGAGTTATTAAGTCTGTAAATGTTTATTTCCTTTTGAATTATTTAATTTGTAAATTCTCCATAAAACGGACTAAAATGGATCTGCATATGCTCCATTGACAAGTATTATCAACATACATGGTAACATACGGACATGAGACGTAATTGAAAAGTTTGCAATATTCAGTGCTCTAGTTTAATTGGAAGAAGCATCTCAAAAAGTGATGAAAAAAAAAAAAGAAAAAAAAAACAAAGCATCTGAGATCCGAGTTATTAAGTCTGTAAATGTGTTTTAACACCTAGTGCCCTAAAGCCAACTGGTTTGGGAGTCACTGGCCCAAGCTCGCTACATGGATCAAAGATGTTGCAAAAAATATAGATATCTGAAATCTAAGTAATTAAGTCCGTAGGGGTGTCTTAACACCTGATGCCCTAAAGCCAACTGGTTTGGGAGCCACCGACCTAAAGCTCGCTACATATATGGAAGATACTGTATATAAATAAAAAAAATCAAAAGAAAGAAAAAAAAATCAGAAAAATCAGAAAAATTATTTCATTGCTGCTAAAAGATGTGAATTCTGATAAAACTTTAGGACAAAAATATTACTCTCTTTTCAACTGCACTTGTGACTATTGTGGGCAAAAATGAGTTGAATAATACTTTGTTGGTTGTGTATATGGAGAATGGTAAATATAATCGGAAAATTTACTTATTCGGTAATTAAGAAAGAAAGAAAACAACTAGAGACTTGGAGTAGAAATTTCACATGATTAGTCACCAACTTCTTTATTCTCTTTTCTATTGTCTTTTTACTTCTCTGTGCATTAGTTTTACTATCTTTTTACTTTTGTAAAATGTTTGTGGGTATCATCGCTGTAAACCCTCACGAGTCTATAACTCGTCCACTAGGGACACCTAGGGGTTTAAAGGCTTGTTGCATATGCTAAATGCAACCGTGATCCCTACGAAAGTGGCTTAGTTTAATTTTAATTGTTTCTTGTATTTTATTTTCTTGTTTTGCTCGAGGACTAGCAAAATGTTAGGTTTGGGGGTGTGATGAGCGGAAAATATATCAATATTTACCGCCTCTTTTACTTAGTATTTTGTTTAGTTTCTCGGTTTGATGAACGTTTTGATGTGTTTTAGTTTATTTTGCAGATAAAATAATATTGGGACACAATGAAATCATTTAGGACGAAATGTGGGTCAAATAAGGGCAAAAATTGGACTTGACATATTAATTTTGGAGATTTGAAACTTGAAAGGGCGTTTTAACGAAGTGCAGTTTTGGAAATTCCAGTTTTACGCATCTGTCGTATTTTGGGCGTAACGTTTTACTCCGATATCGGATTAAACTGATTCAAGTTCCAGATTAAAGAAGACTCAAAGATATACAAGATTTCATGTCCGAAATTGATGAACCATCTAGTAGTGTGTTGTGTGCAATTATTAAAGTCATTTTCAATTATTTTCAAAGCAAAAAAAATAAAAATAATTAATTAATAAATTATCAAATCATCACCAAACATGATAAGAAATTAGTACAGCAATTAATAATGGATTTGGTGGATTAATTAGTGGAGCAATTAATAATGGTTTTGGTGGAGAATTTGATAGATGATTTGATGGAGGCAAAATTTTGCCTATAAATACCAAGTCATTTCATTTGTAAAATTCATACTTTCTTCTTTGAAATTCCTAAAGAATAAATAAAAAGATTGTATCTTATTTGTTTATTTATAGCTTTCAGTAATTAATTTCCGCTTTAGCACTTTCTTTTCTTTACTTTTCAGTTTTAACTTTCCGTAATTTTCTTTTACGCACAGTACTTTCCTTTCTTTACTTTTGCAGTTTTTACGTTTCAATCAATGAGGAGGTAACTCCCCCTTGCTGGGGTAAAAGGTAAAGCTTTTATTATTGTTATCTAGATTAATCTCCCTTAATTATAATATATAAACTATTTAAAACCTGATTTAATAAGGATACCGCTATATTGGCCGGTTGGTAAATAATTATAAATTGGTTTTAACCTGACTAAGTATGGATACCGCCTGGTTGGTCGGTTGGTAAATAAATTTTTAATTTGACTTAATCAGGATACCGCCTACATGGCTGGTTGGTAATTATCACGCAAAGTTAATATATTATATTAAGGGAGATATCTAAAATAGTAGTAATAAAAGTTGATCCTCTAACCCCAGCATTTTCTTTTATTGTACTTTTACTTTATTTACTTTCAGCAATTTACTTTTCAGCAATTTACTTTTCAGTAATTTACTTTTTTTTTTTTTTTTACTTTTTACTTTTCAGTATTTAATTTTCAGTATTTCACTTTATGTCTTTTATTTTTATTTAAGTTTTTACTACCTGTAAATATGTGTCGTAACTAAGCCAGTTATCTGGGGTTGTGATGAAATATAATATCACTGGTTTATAAGGGGTTAAAATTATAGTTTGGGTAATATAAAAGTTTATTTATTGAGCCTTAATCCTAATGCTTTTTATTAACTTGCCATAAATAAAATTGAACTGGTAAACTTAAAATGAACTTGGAAAATGGATTTTAGGTTAAAGACCTTAGACTCAATAGCCCACGATCTTTCTTAAGAATATATAACCCTTTAATAGATTTCCTAACAGGTTAGGAATATACCTGTCGGGCGGGGGTAGCCATAATTTGAACTTAATTTTAATAAATTCAGATAATTTGGTTAACATAAGAATATGATTAATTGAGTTATACTAGGTATTTGTATTTGACCATCGGAAGAGGCTTTTACATAATTTCGTGTTCCAGGTTAATAAACTAATATATTACACAAATGTAAAATAACCACTTCATCTTTTAAAAAGATATTGGAAGGATTCACAACCCTGGATAGTTTTATAAATCTGAATTTTCTTCAATCTACTTTCAAGCAATTTTATTTACTTGTTTTAATTTTTAAAGTCACCACCCAATCAAACAATCAATCTATTAGATACTTCTAAATATTTAACTTCATAAATTGATAACAAAAGGTTTTAAGTCCTCATGGGATCGATATTTTTTATACTACTTGAACGATATGTGCACTTGCGTTATACGCGTGTGATTACGCCGACACTCTCTCTATTATCTCTCAATTTCGTTCTCACAACCGTTGTGTGAATGAATGCAAAATGTCAACCTTAAGAAGTGAGAGAAATGATAGAGATTATATTCTCTTACACAAGCCAACTAACCTTGTCATTAAATATCTAATGCTTTCTTGCAATGGCCAACACAAAAATGTGAATGTCATACCGAAGCATAAGAAATGATAACCTAAAGACAAAGACTTTGTCATTAAGCATCTAATGCTTTCTTTCAATGGAAAACACATAAATATGGAGGCCATACCAAAGCATAAGAATGAATTAGCTAATGACAAAACTATTAGGCGTATACACGCCACCTAATAGACATAATAGATTGGAGAGCATGGCAAGCCATATGGCTTTGTCTCCTAAGGTAAATAAAATTCACTATCTCAATAATGATTAAATTACCTTCAATTATGTTGTAGTAGTTATCTCATAATTATTACTAACTTGATTATCTCATAACCAAAACTTGATTATCTCATAATCAAAGAATTCTAGAAAACATTAAGTTAAACTAATTTAACGTAGTTTTCATTTGTGACAATAAATATTATTAATCTCATTAATAATATATAAATATAATGTGAGCATATTATTAGATAATATAATTATATTAGGTTTGCTATAGTTAATCGAGCTAGCACGGGGACCAAATGGACCTATGGTTCCGAGCTCCAATAATTCTGAAATGGACGAGGGGCAAGTTGTGAGCTCATATGTTCTTCCCTTGATCAATTTGATCGAACAACTGAGGTAACAAAATCTCCATCTGAGTGACATTCTCGGTAGGAGTGTCACTCTTGATTCGCTCCCAGCCTCTTATCACCAATTCGTAATATATTTCAACATAAATGGGATTATCTAATCCTACTATGAACTGCATATGATGCTGATCACGGTGGAAGATAACCTAATGAATGGAGTACCGACTCACCCTCCGAAACCTACTTTACTTTCTACTTCTTCTCAAGCCTGGCCAAGGGGAAAGAAGACAAAAGCGAAGAAGAAGAAGGGTTTCTGTCCTCCACCGCAAGGAAATATAGTAAAGCCCAATGGGCTTCTGAAGACAAATGTCATCATTACAACAAGGTTGGGCATTGGAAAAGGAACTATCCTGACTACATTGCCCATATAAGGAATGAGAGAGCATCTACATTAGGTACATTTATTTTTCCAGTTATTGATATCTCACTAGCTTGTGAAGCTGTTACATCCAGCTGGATTTTGGATTCTGCTTGTCCTGTTCACATTTGCAATTCGTTGCAGGTGCTGAAGGAAAGTAAGAAGCTGAAGCCTGGAGAGATGTAGTTGCATTTTGGGAGTGGAGACTCTCTAGATGCAGTTACAGAATGAGTATGTGAGATCTCATTGTCGAGCGAAAACCTTTTTTTATATGATTGCTATGTTGTACTAGGATGTGTAGCAAATATTATATCTCTTGTGTATTAGATGCAGAAGGTTATCATGTTAATATTAAAAACTGTTCTTTGTATTATATGATAAACGTAATATTCAGATCATTTGTTGTCCAAATGAGCATGGTCATTACACATTGCATACTTCTAGAGATATTTTGAATACTATGATTAATAAACATAATTTACATTTAGTTAATAATACTGAACTTTGGCATATGAGGCTAGGTCATATAGGCGTTAAACACCCTACCCAATTGGTTAGGAATGGTTTGACACCAGATCTCACTATTGTGAATCATGCATTCAGGGTAAGATGACCAAAGCCCCAGTTTCTGGTGTTGGACACCGAGCCACTAACTTACTGGAACTCATACATTCTGATGTATGTAGTCCAGTAAGTTAGACTGCTCACAGTTGTTATTAGTACTTTGTTACCTTTACCAATGATTTTTCAAGGTACAGTTATGTCTATCTGATGAGATAAAAATCGGAAATCTTTGAAAAGTTCAAAGAGTTCCGTAATGAAGTAGAAAAACAGACTAGTCAATATAATAAATGCCTTCGATCTGATAGAGGCGGTGAATGTATGAGCAGTGAGTTCATTGATTATATGAAGGAGAATGAGATTCTCGTTCAATATACTCCTCTAGGTACTCCACAGCACAATGTAGTGTATGAGAGGAGAAATCGAACTTTATTGGATATGGTCCGATCTATGTTGAGTTTTACAGATTTGCCCTATTACTTATGGGCTACTCTCTTTTAACAGTTGCACATATTTTAAATAAGATTCCTTCAAAAGCTATTTCTATGACTCCATATGAGATATGGACCGGTAGGAAACCAAATCTTAATTATGTTAAGGTTTGGGATTGTTCTGCCTATGTCATGATGGCTCAGCAAGATAAGCTTTCGCCTCAATGGTAAAAGTTTAGGTTTGTTGGATATCCTTCGAATACGAAGGGATTTTATTCTATGGTACCGAGTATCGAAATGTGTTCGTAGCCCGCTTCATAAAATTTCTAGAGGTAGAATTTTTGTCAGAAGGTGGTAATCATAGACAGGTTGAACTTAATGAAGTCCAACCTGAAAACAATGAACCAATGGGGGATCTTGAAGTTCAAGTAGATGAAGAACCTTCAACACACACAATCAGTAGGTCATAAACTAGACCTTATGAACATCTATACATGAAACAAGAAAAGAGTCTTGATGTTCCCTTAGTTGAAGAGAATGATCCTTTACCTGTCGAGAATCGATGTTGGACATCGACTCCGTGAAGTGGCAAAGTTCGATGAAATCCAAGTTAGACTCAATGCATGAGAATCAAGTTTGGGACTTGGCTCTGCATCATGAAGGAATTGTTCCTATCGATTGTAAATGGGTTTACAGGAGGAAACACGAGCCTGATGGAAAGTTTGAAACCTATAAAGCCTGACTGGTAGCAAAAGGTTACACACAGGGATCTGGCGTCGACCCCGATGAAACTTTTTCACCAGTAGCAATGTTTAAGTCTATTAGGATTTTACTTTCTATATCTGCTTATTATGATTACGATATTTGGCAAATGGATGTCAAAATGGATTTTCTAAATGGATTTCTTGATGAAGAAATCTATATGGAACAGCCGGAGGGTTTTGCATCCAGTGAGAACTTGGGTATGGTATGTAAGCTTAAGAAGTCCATTTATGGACTTAAATAAGCTTCACGATGTTGGAATCTTTGATTCGATGAGATTATTAGATTGTATGGTTTTCTCAAGAATTAGGAAGACTCATGTGTGTATCAGATGGCCTGTGGGAACATATTGGTATTTTTAGTACTCTATGTTGACGACATCCTAATCATTGGGAATGATATAGGGATGATGCAAGGCGTTAAAGCTGAACTCTGTAAGAATTTCTCCATGAAGGACCAGGGAGAAGCTTCCTATGTTTTAGGTATAAAACTCTATAGAGATAGACAAAGGAAGCTGATTGGGTTATCCCAATCAACATACATAGAGAAAGGAAACTGATTGGATTATCCCAATCAACATACATAGATAAGATCTTGGATGTATAATTTTGGTAAATGTAAGACAGCAAAGATACTGTTCAGACATGGGATTCATCTTTCAAAAAAGATGAGTCAACAAACAGAAGATGAGAAGGTTAGAATGTCTAACCAACTTTATGCTTCGTGTTTGGGTAGCATAATGTATGACATGTTATATACTAGGCTTGATATCAATTTTTTTGTTAGCATAACCAGTAGATATCAGTCCAATCCACGCAATGACCATTGGATGGCCATTAAACATATCATGAAGTATCTTAAAGGTACTAAGGATAACTTGATAATATATGGAGGAAGTGAACTGCAAGTTAATGGGTATACGGATTCTGACTTCTAATCGGATCCCGATGATAGAAAGTCTACATCTGGATTCGTCTTTACCCTTAATGGAGGTGCAGTTTGCTGAAAGAGTTCCAAACATGGGTCAACATCAGATTCCACCACAGAGGCGAAATACATTGCAGCTTCTGAAGATGCAAAGAAAGCGGTATGGATTATAAACTTTATAACAGAATTGAGAGTGGTCCCAAGTATCGAGAATGCGATTCTATTCTAATGTGATAATACATGAGCCATTGCGCAAGTAAATAAACCGATCATGTGCAAGGTACCGAGTGAAGATAATGTAGCAGACCTACTTACGAAGGCCATACCTCCGAAGTTATTTGATAAACATATGGAGTTGATGGATATTATACAATCCATATTGTCACTAGAGTAAGTGGGAGATTTTGTTGGGGTTGGTGCTCAAAGAACCAACTCCCCGTTGTATTTCCTTGTAAATACTCTTGTAAATATTTTATTATGAATAAAATAAGCAGATTCTATAATATAATATATCTCTTTATATGGTAAAGACATAATTGACCTTAGAATGATTAATCATGATGTAGTTACAAAAGTGTCACAACTGACATTGAGTTGTATCATGATGTTGTCATTCTTAGACAGTTCCTGGTCAAGGTTTACACTACTTGGTCAGTAAAGTAAATCTGTTGAAACCGGTACATATCGTAAACTGGAATATTGGATTCCAATGGTTTTTCAATGAAAAATGAGTCTTGGATGTTAGTTAGTCTAAGACTTCCAAGGATCCTAAACATGATGCTAGTGTGAATAAAATCAAAATAAATTGTTGAATACTTACATTGAATGAATGAGAAGTTCAAAACTTTCTTTGTATGTTGGAAGCTCTAAGCTCTGAAATGAATTCCAAACTCAAGGGTGAGTTTCCCTAACACTTTGTTTAACTCTCTATGTGCTAGCAAGATTGAAATTTTTGCAACAAAAATTTCTTTGGAGAAGAAGGTCTCACGGCAATGGAGGAGGAAGAAGAGATAGACAGCTTTTTCACTTTTCAAAAGTTGGTGTGTTGTTTTTTCAAAACTTTTTCAAGAAGCTTTATTTGTGTGAAAGATTGCATTAAATGCATCCAACTATTTCCATCACACTTTTGACAAGTTGATGTAAGTTAGTGGGTCCCACCACTTTGAATTCAAAATTCAAGTTGGCTTACACAACACACTTTGGGTTTGGATACGTTGAATCGGATTAAACGAACTTTCCATTGTGAGGCAATTAAATCTAATTTAATTGAATAATAATGCCTAGTAAAATTATTACGATAGTCACTTACGAATTAATTCCAAATAATTTGGTCGCTCGAATTAAAATCCAATTTTAATTCCGCATTGAAATCCAATTTCAATTAATATATCCAATATATTATTTAGTCGATTAATTCTAAATTAATCGCGTTCTCTCTTCTTTCCAAATTTTATCCTAGATAAATTCTTACCGCAATTATTCCCAAATTAATTCTCTCTCATAATTAATCCCAGATCAATTTTTTTGAGTCAAATGTCATCGGTGAATCTTTGGGAAGCGACCTAAGAGATCCATAGATATGTTGGCAGTAAATACGTTCATCAGACTATCCGAACACCTACGTACCCCGTACCATATTATTATCGATTTATAAGACATGGTTGGCTTCTAAAAAAGCACCGTGCCTACCCAATTCTCCAAAAATATTCAACGAGGAAAATATAATATGTATCAGGTATAGTATACTACGTATTGCGTAATATGATCCAGTCTCGGATGTCACATGCTAGGCCTGGGGCTGGCATTGTGACTGCTCCGTACGAAGCATATATCGGATAACTAGCAACTAGTCTCTCTAATCGGATAATCATGACCTAGTCATACTATTCTGATAGTTGCAGTATTTAAGAGTACTAATTCTGTATCCATGCGTGATCATCATCTCCATAAGACTGAAGTGATACTTCTATCTTGACATCACACCCAATACACTATGATTCTCAATATACCCAGAAGAGGCGTACACAGAACCTGTTAAAGCTCCGGACGACCAAAACCAAAGTATACTGATTGTCGCAAGTATTAGCGATGCAAGTCTCAGATGAAGACCACATACACCTACCCTAATTCGGATTCTCATAGACACATAGTTATACTACCAATGTGATTTCGAGGGGTCTATCTAGAGCAAAGCTATTCCTGGTCCAATGGCTAACAGAACCTCCTATAACACTTGCATAAGTATCCAATACTTAAATATATGAGAACTATGTTGTTACGCTTCCATAACGCGGACAAGTATAATTCTAGTCTATTCCGCATTATCGATGCCTAGTCTCGATAATACTACGACTAGGGATATTTAATGATTAAACCATTTGTGGATTAATACCATCTCATCTCTTATTAATCCAGAACTAATCATAAGGATTTTTATCATTTATACATATCCAAGTAATCCAATTACAAAATGATAAAATAGCAATTTCCTTTGTCACATAATTAATTTGTACAAAAACACTATGTCTTTTACAAATATTGATTCTATGGGTCATAATTGTCCAACAATCTCTCACTTGGCTCATAGCTAATCACTCAAGTAGCTAACAACTGAACTATGTACATGTCGCTCAAACTTTTGCTGAGAGTAGCTTCGTCAGCAGATCTGTAATATTATCATCTGAAGCGATCTTTTCGATCTTTATATCGCCACAATGTATGATGTCAAGAGTCAAATGGAAAATTCGAAGTACATGTTTGGTTCGTTGATGAGATTGTGGTTTTTTAGCCTGCGCTATAGCCCCGTTATTTGTTGCGGTTTTGGGCGATGGGGCGCAGTGGAAGCACGGGTCGGGTGAAATCATATTTTAAAACTTTTCAAAATACCGAATAAATTAATCAATATCTAATATGAAAAATTTATTCATATTTCACCTAAACCTATTTATTCAATATCAAATATCAATATAAATATAGATGAAATTTCGAGAAATTTTTACGAAAACTGTTTTTCCGCAAAATGGCCTAAAACACATTTCTGACCGAACCGACTACCCGACACTTATGGAAACTATCCAGGTCAGATCCAATAGTGTCGGGGCAGTTCATGGGCTATCTGAACAGTGACGGATTCACTGTTTGGGCAGCCGTCACTCGGTTGGCTCAAAATCCCCTTGGTAGCGCCGTTGTTGGCCGTTTTCGCTTATTTCAAGTTGGAAACAATTTCCAGTAATTTTGCCAACTCCCAAAATGCATCCATAACATTAATTTAACATTAAATACATCAATATGTACACTGAAAATTCCAGATCTGATCCAGAAGGTAAATTGACCAAATTTTTATACTTTAATCCAATTTTATCTGAGATTAATCAAATTAATCAAACACTAATCCAAAGTCACCACAAATGAAGAACTGTAGAACAATTCTAGGCATAATAAGAGAGGCGATCACACTCTAAAATGGTAACAAAGTTGTCATACAATAATTGATTAAATTGGCCTAAAATTACACTAATTTCATCCAATCTACACTTCACAAATACATAATCTTCTTTTCAACTCACTATAACCAAAAGTCCCAAATTTAACAAGTAAAGTAAAATCCTAGAACTATTATAAGAATCACAAGAATAAGAAACTAATATTTTAAGCTCAAGAGTATTAAGAATTACCTTTAATTCTCCATTTCCTAAGCTTGGTTTTCTCGTTTTTCCTTTATTTTAAACTTGATTCTTCATTCAAAATGAAAAAATCCATTTTGAGAGCTTTTAGGTTCACTGTAGTGGCTGATCATAGAAGAAGAAAGAAAAACACTTTTTGCTTTTTAAATAGCCTTGGCCGAAAATGACAAAGGGGGCATTTGTATCCTTTTCAAAATTTATCAAATAAATTAATATATATACTTTATATAATCAAATCAAATTTACACACATATAAAGTATAATTATTACATATCAAAAGTTCCAATTAAATTTCACCAAGTATCATTCAATTAATGATAAAAGGATAAATATTAAAAATTTTAATTATTTAATTATTTAATAATTAAATAATTAATTAATTAATTAACAACCATATATGTATTTTTATTTACATTAAATAATAAATACATATATTTATGGCATGTGTCAAAATCTCATTTGACAAATAATTAATGTGTATCTAATCGTATTATGTATCAAATATAAATACACAATAATTATTAGTAAACAAAATCCAATTTTGCCCAATAATTATTAGTAAACAAATATCAATATTACTAATATCGAGTTGCCCAAGTGCTTAACGAGTACACTTCATATTGTGGGACTCTCTAAGTTTAGGTTTATCCGTCACGAAATCCAATTTCGTGACCATAATCCACCCATTCATGGATTACAATGACCACAGATAATCTCGCTAAACTATGCAAGCCGAGGTTATGACATACATATAATCCCTCCGTCACAGGCAATTCATATTATACTTGGGATATAGATCAGAACTTTAAATCCATTGGTATAATACAGTCGACTTTCAATTTATGATCTCTAAATAACTCTCGGAACTAATTTTCGAAGTTATACCACGTCCATGGATTTACTAGATCATAAAAATGTGTTGGATGCCTATGCCCTATACATAGGACTGACGGATCCTATCTTGATACGCACAGGATATCATGAGCATCAGTCCACACCCAACGAACAGGCGGAGGTCGGATCATGACTAGATCATTGACGTGACTGCCATCAAAGTATGGAGGATAGTTAATATATCCATAGTGGTATCTCAAGTTGAAGGACCATTATGCTCGCTCAACTCGAGAAGGTTCCTATTGACATTGGTGCACCATCTATCAGGAAACCTTCAATGAGTCATTCAGTATCTTATCAAATAAATACCTAAATGTCTATACGAGTCTCCCGAGACTCATGGTTCACTAGGATAAACCATCGGACCAAATCACGATATACGACATGTACTGGTGTCAACGAATTTTACTAACCGACCCGTGTTAGCAAATCTTGACCAGGAACTTTATTTAAGGATATACAACTAATAGTGCACTTCCCAATGTCAATTTCGAACTACGTTGTAACTGCGCACTATACTGTAAATCCTACGGTCTTTGTCTAAAATACACGTATCACTGAATCATATTCAGTTTCGATCTAATCGTAATTGGATATATAACCACTATTAGATCGAATAAGCGTATAAAAGACAATGGTGCTACCGTTAAAATTAGTAATATTATGGAAAATACAATTGCTCGTATATATGAATCGGACATAAATACGATCCTGATTGGCACTCCGAGCACCAACCCTAACAATTTCTCCCACTTGCTCTAGTGACAATTCATGGTATCCTATACATATCTCAATATGTATCACATACTCATGGCCCTCAAGAGCCACCATCACTCAAGAGGTAGGCAACAACTATTAGACTTGCTTTTACAAATAGAGTCTGTCTAACAAACCTAACCGTTTTCCTTAACAGCATCATTCATATTTTGTAGAATCTAAATTCCACATCAATATGACTCAGACTCTATATCAGTATTCTGTATGGCTACTAAGTTTTCTATGTATTTAGAAATCAAATCCAAATACTATGAAACAACAGCAAGCACTACACTAATATGAAAACTTCTAATCTATGGGGTCACTTTGCAACCTCATAAGTTAATACTTCATAAGTTGCAATTGATTCCACTAGTTCAGTAGAATCAATAGTAACAATCCCACTGTATCTTTTCTGACTTTATATGACATAGACCATCTAATGTCATAATTAGAATCAAAACTAATCTGACCTTATGGTTGCTGACTAAATTCTCAATGTATAAGAAACTAGTTCTTAATATCTCGAAGATCACAAAGAACATGTTTCTAGATCCATCATATGGTCTGCAGTATATCAAAATAACTGGCAACAATTACGATTAAATTGATATCTTTAATCGCACATAATATAGTATTTATTACGCCATCATCCTATGATGCATAGGATTGACTAGCCATTCTAATCAATCTCTATTTCGACAAGGAATCATCCATTATGAAAGATGAATACTATATACATAAAAGACACATTAACTGTCTAACAGTTACACTAATTTTCATATAGATAGTCTTTCTGTGTCATTTTTAGATCATATTTAATAAGCGACTAATGGGAGTATCTCACAAGTTTCTCAGTTTTATATCTTATATAAAGCTTTATATTAAATATAATAGAGACTACTCTCACTGGTTCCACGGAGAAAAGAAGACTTAGGGTATATAATACTAGAAAGAAATTTGTACGCTCCCACTGACCCTACTGGAAAATACGTATGCTCTATACTTCGATAAAAACCAGACAATCTGACTGATATCAAAATCATAGATCACGGATTTCCGGAAAGCTCATCTGAGTCTCCAATAGGCACTATAAGCGAGTATATCAAATTGTGATCTTATCAGAACAGAAACTTTAGGGCCATTCTATAATGAATTCTTCAAACAAATAAATCACGACGGATCACTTATCCGAAGAAATCACTCAAGAACATCACTTTGCATTCTTTAGCCAAAATATATAATTTAATATCAACATTAACCAATAGATCTTTAATCGTTCAATTAGTATGACTAGAGACAAGTTTTCTCAGAATCTGCAATAGACTACTGAGCATAACTTTTCTCACTGTCATACTATAAAAGTCAAACCTTTATCAAGCTCACTTCGCTTTTGTTGCGCAAACAATGTGCACATTTTATGAGAAATTCATAACAAAAGACTAATCAAGTTCAAAACTTGATCATAGTAAGCTATCCAATAGTCACAAATTCATTTTATGAGAAATTCCATTGATGACACTACTAGTCATCTTAAAATATGTAACAACTGTTTATACGGAACAAGTAACTATCCAATAGTCACAAGTTTTGATATCAAATATCAAAATAGTTATTAAATATTATTTTAAACAACTAGACGGGAGATCTGGTATCCAATACCTACAATTGTCATATTGCGAGAATCAAAATTCTCTATACACAACTATACGCATCTCCTTTCTTAAGCTTTATAATTTGCGTTCAACTATTCACAACAATTGTAAAATAACTAATTAGCAAACTGTGTCAGATACGTGACTTCTAAAAGTCACTAAAAGCGAAGAAACATCATTAAAAGATAAACAAACACTACAGGGGTTTTCTTAATGCCAGTCAATAATTTTAAGACATGAACTATTGAAGTCAATTCTTATTGTATAAGAAATAATTCTAACTAGAATAATATCCTAAACCAGATATCCACTTAGATTACCTAATCATGACTTAGAAACTAAGTCACAATCCATCTTGATTTTCAAGAAAATCGGAACAACAGTTCCTGATGGTTTTAACTAATCTAACAATTCTAAGTCTAGCGTCTTTCTAGAACTTATTCTAGAACTACGTGACCATAAGTAAAGTCAGACAATCTATTCAACTAATAAACATGCAGTGGATTAGAAGTATAAATCTATAAACAATATAGAATGTAAGGAAATCGAAGCAGTAAATTACAAAATATTACGCACTGCTCAAGTTATGGATTTTTAACCCTGTAGTGCCTCCCACTCCTTTACGTAATATCATAATCCCCAACGGACAATGGAAATTCAATAATTAAATCGAATTTCATAGTGAGAGTATGATCCCATGAATATATTTCGACTCACAGCTTTGACACGATATCGCCTACATATATTCATTAGGTAGACAACTCTTTGTCAATCACTCACCAGTAACTCCGGTTTTTGTCCTGACCATTTCTCGCTGTGACAGCTTTGGCATGTTCACAGGGAGGCATATCAAGACTTCACTTGCCAATGACAGACTCAAGTTACCGATGTAGTCCTGACAACTTTGGCACGTTCAGGATTTACACTTTCACTTGAATTTGTCTAGTATCAATATACAACCGGCATGGATAAAATTCTATCAACTACACCCTCACTGCTTTGGTACGATTTCGGATGCAGCCATAGAAAGTTACCCATAAATCGTATTGGCAAGACGGACCAAGAAACATGCATCCAATACATGTTACTTAACAGCCATATTTAAAAGCGGGGATTTTCTTATGGATGTTATACTCTACTTTAAATGCAGAATTTTAATCTAAATCATTTTCTAAACATTTCAATTCTACTTTAGAAAACATAACACAATTTAACTATTAAATTTCCATTATATTTTCTGTTAACGTAAAACCGAAAAGTAAAGAAACATAATATACAGATTAAAAGCATGTGTGAACATTAAAATTGGATTATATATCATATATAAAACATGAAAAATGTAATGGATGAAGCATCAGACCCGCTCTGATACCATTTTTGTTGGGGTTTTAGGTGATGGGGAGCAGCGGAAGCACGGGTCAGGCGAAATCGTATTTAAAACTTTTCAAAAAATCGAATAAATTATTCAATATCTAATATAAATAATTTATTCATATTTCACCTAGATCTATTTATTCAATATCAAATATCAACATAAATATAGATGAAACTTCGTAAAACTTTTATGAAATTATTTTAGGAAAATGGCCTAAAACACATTTTTGACCGAACTGACTACCCGACACTTATGGAAACTGCCCAGGTCAAATCCAGTAGTATCGGGGCAGTTCATGGGCTTCCTGAACAGTGACGGATTCACTGTTTGGGCAGCCGTCACCCGATTGCCTCAAAATCTACCCGGTAACGCCGTTTTTGGTAGTTTTCGCTTATTTCAAGTCGGAAATAATTTCTGGCGATTTTGCCAACTCCCAAAATGCATCCACAACATTAATTTAACATCAAATACATCAATATATAACTGAAAATTCTAGATCTGATCCAGAAGTAAATTGACCAAATTTTCATGCTTTAATCTAATTTTATCCGAGATTAATCAAATTAATCAAACACCAATCTAAAGTCACCACAAATAAAGAACTCTAGAACAATTCTAGGCATAATAAGAGTAGCTATCACACTCTAGAATGGCAACAAAGTTGTCCTACAAAAATTTATTAAATTGGCTAAAATTACACTAATTCCATCCAATCTCCACTTCATACATGCATAATCTTCCTTTTCAACTCACTAGAACTATTCTAAGAATCACAAGAACAAGAAACTAATTTTCTAAGCTCAAAAGTATTAAGAATTACCTTTAATTCTCCATTTCCTAAGCTTGGTTTTCTTATTTTTCCTTTACTTTACACTTGATTCTTCATTCAAAATGAAAAAACCCATTTTGAGAGCTTTTAGGTTCACGGCAGTGGCTGATCATAGAAGAAGGAAAAAAATTAACTTTTTGCTTTTTAAATAGCCTTGGCCGAACATTACAAGGGGGTTTTTTTGTCCTTTTCAAAATTTATCAAATAAATTAATATATATACTTTATATAAGAAAATGAAATTTACACACATATAAAGTAATTATTATATGCCAAAAGTTCCAATTAAATTTCACCAAGTATCATTCAATTAATGATAAATATTAAATATTAAATTATTTAACAATTAAATAATTAATTAATTAATTAACAATCATATATGTATTTTTATTTACATTAAATAAAAAAATACATATTTTTATGGCATGTGTCAAAATCTCATTTGACAAATAATTAATGTGTATCTAATCGTATTATGTATCAAATACAAATACACAATAATTATTAACGGACAAAATTCCCTAATTACATGTGTTATCATTTAACGATTAAACGATCCGAATTAACTCATTTAATCCAATGAAATATTATGAATAATCAATATTATTCATATCGAGTTGCTAAAGTGCTCAATGAGTACCCTTCGTATTGTGTGACTCTCTAAGGTTAGGTTTATCTGTCACAAAATATAATTTTGTGTCCATAATCCACCCACTCATGGATTATGATGACCATGGATATTCTCGCTAAAATATGCAAGCCGAGGTCATAGTATATGTATAATCCCTCCGTCAAAGGCCATTCGTATTATACTTAGGATATAGATAAGAACGTCAAATCTGTTCAATATAATACAGTTAACTTTCAATTTACGATCTCTAAATAACACTCAGAACTGATTTCCGAAGTTATATCATGGCCATGGATTTACTAGATCGTAAACACGTGCTGGATGTCTATGCCTTTGTTGGGTTTCTCTAAGGTCCCAATGATCAAATCAAGTAATGAAACAATATGTGAATACTCGTAAAAGCATAGCGGAATCATACTTAAAATGATCGACTTTTGCGACGCGAGGAACAACAAAGTCTTCAAGCTTTTCCTTCCTTGGATTTTTGGCCTTGGTGGTCCTCCAAGCTCCAAGCTTTGTATATAATTCCATGCCCATGGGTGAGTTTCCCTATCACCTTCGTAAGACTCCGGAAGTGTGCTAGAACCATGAAAATTTGCCACAAATCTCATCTTCATCTTCTCTTTGCTCACGGTTTTGGAGAACAAAAAATAAAGAAAATGGCCTCTTGGCCGAGAGATAGAGAATGAGAGTGAGGGAGAAAAAAATGTTTTGTGAGTTGTGATCTAATACACTACTTTAATTTCTAAAATCAAATAAAACATATACCAAATTTTTGTAAAAGGCTTTCAAAAAGTCAATAAAAATTTGGATCCAAAAGTTGCAATTAATGACTTCCAACAACTCACATCACTCATGAATAGTCACTGGTTGTCAATCACTCAAAGTGACAAGACATCCATCACTTGAATGATGTGCGATGTGATGTGACGCGTGATGTGACTTGTGGTCCCTACTAGATTCGAAATGCGAGTGGGTCCGCAAACACTCTCGGGCTCAGGTTCGCTAATTCCGAATTAACGAATTTTTCGTTGCGACGTAATTAAATAATTATGCCTAGAAAAATTACTATTCACATCGCTAACGAATTAATTCTAAATTAACTCGTTCGCCCGAATTAAAATCTAATTTCAATTCCGCATCGAAATCTAATTTCGTTTAATATATCGAATATATCAATTTATCGATTAATTCCAAATTAATCGTTCTCTCTCTTTAAATAATATTTTATCCCAGATAAAATTTCTCCGTAATTAATCCTAGATTAATTTTCTCTCTCATCAAATTAATCCCAGATTAATAAAGTGCGAGTTATACGTCATCGGTGAATCTTCGGGAAGCGACCCATGAGAACTCTGGATATCTTGGAATTAAATCCAGTTATCGGACTATCTGAATATGTACGTACCTAGTACTACGTCTTTATCGATTTACAAGACAAAGTTGGCTTCTAGCAAAGCACCATGCCTACCCAATTCTCCAGAAATATCCTTACAGGAATACGCGATCTATATCAGGCGTAGTATACATAGTATTGCGTATTACGATCCAGTATCGGATGGTCACGTGCAATGTCTGGGGCTGGAATTGTGTCTGCCCCGTACGAAACACATATCAGATGTCTGGTACCTAGTCTCTATAATCGAATAACTATGACCTAGTCATATTATCCCGATGACTGTAGTACTTAAGAGTACTAGTTTCGTATCCTACCTGATCATCATCTCCACTATAACTAAAGTGATACTTCCATCTTGACATCACACCCAATACACTACGATTCTCAATATACACAAAAAAGGCGTACACAGAATCGGTTAAAGCCCTGGACGACCCAAACCAAAGTATATTGATTATCGCAAGTATTAGCAGTGCAAGTCTCAGGTTAAGACCAAATACACCTACCCCAATTCGGACTTCCATAGATAAATAGTTATACTACCAATGGAATTCTGAGGGGTCTATCCAGAGCAAAGCTGTTTTCCGTACCATTGGTAAAACACAACCTCCTATTACACTTGTATGAGTATCCAATACCCAAATATATGAGAACTATGTTGTTAGTCTCCCACAACACGCACAAGTGTAATACTAGTCTATTCCACATTATCGATGTCCAATCTCGATAATACTATGACTAGGGATATTTAATGATTAAACCTTCATTGATTGATACTATCTCTTATCATCTCAATCCGGAACTAATCATAAGGACCTTCTATCATTTATACATCTTGGTGATCTAATCACAAATGATAAAAGAGCAATTTCCTTTGTCACATAGTTAATTTGTACAGCAACACCATATTCTGTACAAATAGTGATACTATGGTTCATAATTGTCCAACAATCTCTCACTTGGCCTATAGCCAATCACTCAGGTGCCTTACACCTGAACTATGTACGGGTCGCTCAAATTTCTGCTGAGAAGACAGCTTTCGTCAGCGAATTAACAAGGTTATCATCTGATGCAATTTATTCGATCATCACATCGCCACGATGTATGATCCGAACGAATCAGATGAATAATTGAAGTACACATCGGATCGTTAATGAGACCGTTAATTCTTTAGCCTATGTTGTAGCCTAGCTCAACTGCTAACAGAATTATTTCTAATTAGAATTATTTAGATCCAAGATGCTACTATTGCTGCGATAGTTGCAGCAAAGTTCTGCTTTTGTTGTTTATACAGTAACAGTATCTTGCTTGGAAGATTTCCAGCTCACAGTTACGTTATTCAAACTTTATAGTACTGTTTTACGACTTATAGTCATCTTTGTTGGTTTGGAAACTTGCAGCAGTGAATCCAGTCACTTCAAGTTTTCCTTCTCTAAAGTATAGGACAACATCCTTAGTTCATCTAAGATACTAAAGGATGTTCTTACATCAATCCAGTGACCATCACTTGGATTGGCCTAATTGTGACTTTATATGCTCAAAGTATATGAGACACCAGGTCATGTATATTTTTCAATGTACGAGTTCTCGGAGAGTGCCAACAATTTTTAGATCTTTCCCAGTAGATCCTTATTCCTAGAATAAAGGTTGTCTCTCCTAAGAATTCTACGGAGAATTTTTCTTGAAAGCCAAGCTTTCACACCGATTATTATATGGGAATATCATTTCCAAGAAATGACATGTCATCATTTTTAGGACATTCACTGTCAGTGCGCTCCCACTAACCTCCTTATATACACAAGAATTATTTTCATTTTGAATTAAATCATATACTATTATGATTACATCAAAGCGATATTTCCAAGAACCCAATGCTTGCTTTAATCCATCCATGGATCGAATAACTTGCAAACCTTGTTTGCTCATTTTGGTATGACAAAACCGTCAGGATATTGTAAACATCCTCCAAAAGGTTTCCGTTTAAGGAAAGCGATTTTGACATTCAGCTGCCACATTTCATAAATGAAACATACAACATCAGCAAGCATTACCCAAATGGATTTACCGTGGCAACAGGTAAAAGGCTTCGTCGTAATCGACATAATGTTGACAACGATACCTTTTCGTTACAAGCCTAGCTTAGTACATGGTATGTTTCCATCCATGTATTTATGTCTTCCTTGAAGACTTATATAGTACCAATAGGCATAATGCCTTGCGGTATAACAACTAGTATCCAAACATAGTTGGTATACATGGAATCCATTTCGGACATCATGGAACTTTGCCATAATTAGGTAGTTGATACCTTGTATCATTTCCTTATACGTAGTTAGTTCGTCTTGCTCAATAAGATTGACATCTTTATGAGGTGAGATCAGAAACCCATACCCCAAGTTTTTTTTCTGACTCTCTCCGACTAACGCGGTTTTTGTGTATTCAAAGATTATGGTACAGTTTCATCCTTGATGTACTATTTCTTTTCCATTAAGGACTCGGTGCCTTGAACAGCATTACTCCAATTTACATCGAGTTTTACTATCCTCCCACTTACCACTACATATAGGTGTTTCTCTTAGGAATACCGCATTGAGAGCAACAATTAAAATTGTTCTCTTGTGAGTTGTATAAGTACTATAATTTGGTTACCCTAGGATAACCTACAATTAGGCACTTATCCAATCTGGGTTCACGTTTGGTATCATCCAAACATATGCTTAGCATACCCAAATCTTCAGGAATGAGAAAACCTAGTTTCTTTCCTGTTCATATCTGATATGAAGTCTGTCTAATAGATTTTCATGGAACCTTATTCAAAATAACTATTGCACTGTTAAATGCTTATCCCTTTGAAGGAAAATGGTAGCTCAGAGCGACTCATGATTAACCGTATCATGTCCAACAAAATTCAGTTTCTCCGTTTGGACACATATTGACGTGTTCCGGGAGGAGTCCTCATTGAAAGAATACTATACTCTCTCATGTATTCGAGAAACTTATTGCTTAAGTATTTTCATCATGTTCTAACCGTGATGAAATAATACTTTAGACGATCCATTTTTCTACTTCATGTCGAAACTCTAAAAGTTTCCGATTTGTGTTTCTAAAGAAACACATAACCATAATGCGATGCCAAATCCGTGAAGGTCACGAGACATTCATTATCCACCTCTAGCCTAGCTAGATATGGGCCCACTTACGTCACTATGAACGAAGGCTAACAAATCGGTGGCACTTACACTTTTACCAAGTAAAATATATTTTAGGCACTTTGCCCAATAAACTAGATTCGTAGACTTTATTTGAATGGAATCAAATCCGTCCTAGTATCCACTCTTCAAAAGTGTGGATATACGAGTCTTGTTTAATTGTGTCCCAGACAACACTGCCACAAATAAGTCTCATCTGATCAAAACAGTTTGAGCTATTTGTTTGTCATGTTATATGTTTGAGATTTATTCATATTCAAAATATAATACTGTTATTCACATCTAATGTGTTTATCTCAATATCATCTTTATAAAATAAAACACTTTAGTGTTCTAGAATATAAAGGTATACTCGCAACGAGTTATACTTGATATAGAGATAATGTTTCTAGTCAAACTAGGTACATTATAACAGTTTCCTAATTTAAGTACACACCCGAAGGTAGTTCCGAAATTTAGGTATCTACGGTTAAAACAGCGACTCTCGTTCCATTTCTGATTCGCAGATAAATCTAAACTGAAGTCAGTATCCTGCTAATAAGAAGATTCTACCCATCAGTACATATTCATGTAACACACTTGGTATCTAAAATCCAATTTTAATGCTATTAGTGAACACGTTTATGATAAACATACTTGAAGTCATAGCCGTACCCTTTCTTCTTTTCCTTCATGTCTGCATTGTCCATACGGCAGTCACTCTTCAGTGACCCCGTTTGCCACATTCTTAGCAGATATTTTGGGATATGTCATTTGTTTTCCTAGAAGACTGTGATGATTTTTCCTTTGCCCATTTTCACACCCCATAAGCCTTCAGCCAAGCCTTGGCCTTCTGGGATATCGAAGTAAGATGCGTCTTACGCTTCTCGCCTTATTGCAAACTTTGGCTTTGTCTATTTGAGCATAGCCATTAACTCTTCAAGAGTTTATTATTGTAATTTATGCTTCTAAGATCTAAGTGTAGACCTATGAAGATCCTTCCATTTCAACATCATTGTTTAAAGATCTAATCCTTAGTTATGACAACGAAATTAAGGAGTCATTTTGGCAAGGATAATGGATTTAAGCACTAAAGTTATCATCACATGATCTTCCAAAGATCATGCTCTACTATTGCTCAACTCCAGGCTTAAGCCCAAGATGTTATTTTATCAAATAAAGTAACTTCTCAGTTTTCAGGACTATCCTGATGTATTATTCCCAATTTGAAAATTAAACCATTTAAATACATTTTCACCCAGGATTATGTTTTAAACATCAATCTTTCAGTTTATCTTGATTCTAATAGTCCAACTATTTAATCAACGATTTCAGGTACATTTGTATATAATGATTATTATAGTCCAACTATATAATCAACCATACTTTTAATTAGTTAAATTCAATTATATTGATTACTACAATCCAATTATAAAACCAACTATAAATTGAGATAGTTTGAATACAGTCCAACTGTTTAATTAAAACAACATTTAATATTAGTCAAACTAATATATTTATTAATTGATGAAATTTGAGATGAGCGCGTATGGCAAGTAACTAAACGAATATTGTAAATTTAATATTTGCCTCCCACTATTTTTCGGTGAGCCTCTAACCCTCTGTTGAGCACTCAGGAAACCTTGTTTCCTAGCGGGCTAGGATCCCGTTAAATAACACACAATCTTGACTTTGGCCAACAAATTGTATGATAATTAACTAGGTAGATCTCTAAGATCAATTGGATCCTATCCAATCCCTAGATCCAGTAGGTGGACATCCAAGTCCGAAACATATATCTTATATATGCCAATATATCCAATATATTCCCCAACCTTTTTTCCTCTGAATCAACTAAGCCTTGGCTTTGGCACAACAAGCTTAATGATCCCAGTTAAGCGGAACCCATTGACCTTGGAAAGCTTCGTAATCGATGTCGATGCACAATAAGTGATCTTGACTTTGGCCAACAAATCAAAACTTGGACAAGACACCGATATGTAACAAGACACCGATATTGTTCCTAGAACAAATCTTTCCATTTCCTCTCTCCCGCTAGCATAAGTATTACTTCTACCCGTTTACATAACACTTCTAAAGAAAAGTCATTTACATTGAGGGGAATATGTGAGAAGAGAAATACACAGAGTCAAGAGGTAATAGGCTGGACACGCAGGTCCAATTTAATAAATTCTAAATTTATTACAAAAATTTCCAAAATTGCCCTCACCCCCATCTAATATCCATCTGATATACATTATTCATGCATCGCATTCATGTATTCACACAAACATGTTATCAATCAATCTAATCCAATTAATTAATCTGAATATTAATGACCATCCAATGTTCAAACAAGGATTTGATTTTGCGCAAGTCAAACTCGTTTTACGAATAAGTACTCAAAGTACGAATTCTTGAATTATATTAAACTACAACATTAAATCCAATTTAACTTGTATTTAATACTAATTCATTTATTTAATTCCAAATTAAATATTACACTTTATTAATGAACCTTTACGACTTAGATTCTAAATCTAATCTTAACGGGTCTCAAAGCCCAATCAACATCCATGTCGTTTAATTAAAATCTAATGGGCTTTCAATTAATTTCTTAAGGCATGAGCTTCGGCAACCAAAGCCCAATTAAGGAATAACCCCATAAGCCTAGAAATCAATTTCGGCCCATTAAGCCCAATTAAACTTTAAAGGCCCAAACGTCATATTTGGACTTTATGGTTATGGTTTTAGGCCCAATTGGATCCAACCAATTTGCCTAAACCAAACTTGGCCCAACTAAGCCCATTAAGCCCAATTAAAACTTTACAAGCCCAATTCCAAATTAAGCCCAATTAATTAAACTACCAAAATTCCAATTTCACAATTTAATTACTCAAAGTGTAAAGCCATAATTAATTAACCAAATTAACACTTCCAAAATACCAATTTGCTCAATTAATTATGCTCATTATCATCAACATATGTCCAACACATTTGAATCAAAAATCAAGTCATTTCATGCTTCTTTAGGTCACGGCTATTTAGGGTTTTTATGTTTGATTCCGAATCAATCCGATTAAATCCTAAATCAACATTACCCAAATGATTCCAATGTTGGACAAAATGACCCATAGCGTCACTATTTGCACAGATCATTGTGTTGTTGTAGCAAATTAACTATGTGACAAGGAAATTTCACTCTCATCATTTGTGATTAGATCACCATAGGTATATAAATGAAGAGAGGTCCCTGTGCGGAATAGGCTAGTATTGCACTTGTGTGCGTTGTGAGGGCACAACGGCATAGTTCTCATATATATAAGTATCGGATACTTATGCAAGTGCGATAGGAGGTCGTGTTTCACCGATAGTACGGGAAACAGCTTCGCTCTGGATAGACCCCTCGGAATCCCATTGGTATTATGACTATGTGTCTATAGGAGGCCGAAATCAAGGTAGGTGTGTATAGTCTTAACCTGAGACTTACATCGCTAATACTTGCGATAATCGGTAGACTTTGGTCTTGGTGGTACAGGGCTTTAACCGGTTCTGCGTACACCACTTCTGGGTTTATCAGAGATTCGTAGTGTATTGGGTGTGATGTCGAGACGGAAGTATCACTTCAGTCATAATGGAGATGATGTCACGCAGGATACGGTACTAGTGCTCTTGAGTGATGCGCATCCAATCGGGATATTGTGACCAGGTCATGAATATCCGATTATAGAGACTATGTTACCAGACATCCGACATGTGTTTCGGATAGGGCAGACACTTATCCAGCCCCAGCCCTAGCACGTGACTATCCGATACTGGGCCGATACACACAATACAATGGTATACTAAGCTTGATACAGATCTTAATATTCTTAGATGAATATGACCGGAGAATTGGGTAGACATCGTGCTTTGCTAGGACCCGAACTTGTCTCGTAAATCGGTAGAACGTAGTACTTGGTACGTACGTGATTCGGATACACCGACGACCGTATTTACTGCCAACGTATCCGGAGATCTCATGGGTCGCTTCCCGATAATGCACCGATGACGCATAACTCGCACTCATTAATAATCTGGGATTATATAGAAGAATGAGAAAATTAATCTGGGATTAATTACGGAGATATTTTATCTGGGATAAAATATCGTCTAAAGAGAGAGATTGATTAATTTGGAATTAATCGGTAAATTAATATATTCGATATATTAAACGAAATTAGATTTCGACACGGAAATAAAAATAGATTTTAATTCGGGCGAATGAATTAATTTAGAATTAATTCGTTAGCGACATGAATAGTGAATTCGCTAGGCTTAATCATTTAATTACGACGCGACGGAAAAATCGTTAATTTGGAATTAACGAACCCGAGCCCGAGTGTGATTGCGAGCGCATTCGTATTTCGAATTCGAGTGCGGCGACGTAAGTCACATCAAGCATCAAATCAATCGTCACATCAAGCGTCAAATCAAAAGTCACTTTGAGTGATTGATTGATTGATTGATTGATGGATTGACTTGCATCACATCACTTTATTAAAGTGACATGTGAATAGTGATGCAAGTGGGTGCAATAGTAACCTTGATGGATGTGTAATTGATTTACATAGATTTTATTGGATAAAATAAATGGAAAAGGCTTATTATTTTTGGAAAAATATATAAGTCATTCTTGTAAATCATTTACACAATTAATCCATTTACACCTTTTAGCTTTTCTTCCTTCTCTCTCACGCCCTTGGGGCTTCTCTTCTCTTCACTGTACAGCTCACAGGCGTGAGCTTTGGGGAGGCAATGAGTGGATTTTTCATGGACAAATCCAAGTGCTAGCACACTTGCGACTATTGCGAAGGTGTTAGGGAGGTTCACCCATGAGGCGGGACTCATCCGACGGAGTTTGGAGCTTTGAAATGAGACCCGAAACTGCCAAACCAGTGAGCATGAACTGCAGCAGTGGGCGCACCAAACCAGTGGGTTTTGTGGCTTCGTTCATCTTCAAATCGACTCAACCGACCGATGTAAGTATTCCGCTATCTTCGTTGGTGTATTCACGCATCATTTCATGTCTTGTTTGATCTTGGGACCTAGATAATAACCAACAATGGCATCAAGAGCTATAGGTTCAAGCATGAAATTATAGGGCTTAAAATTTGGGTAAATGTGTGTTGAGCATGATTTGAATAAATTGATTGTTTGAGTATGCTTATAACATGTCTAATTTCATTTTGGTTGGACCAATTTGTTGAAAAATGATTTGGAATTATTTTCCCCAAATTGATGACCTTGGCCGAATGGTATAGTGTTTTTGGGTTCTTGGAATTTTTGATTTTTTAATTCATTTGATGAATTAGAATCATTTAGGTTGATGTTAATTTGAATCGAATTGGATTGGATTTCTAATTGGACAAAAACCCCAAAAAATCTATGTTGGCCGAATGGTTTGATTGCCCTAATGTCTTGGTAATTTTGATTTTGTGACATTGGATGTGTATGAAATCAAATTAGATGGTGAATTGATGTCGATTATGGGTTCGATTGGATCGAAACCGAATCGGACACAAAATCCCTCCTTTGGCCGAGAGCATTAAAAGCATGTAATGGGTTTGATTTTTCAATTTGTGTGTTGGAGATATATAATGAATGAGTATGATTAATTGGACTAATTTAGTGTTTTGGAAATGTTGATTTAGCTTATTAATCATGTAATGCACTTTAGGTAATTAAATTGCGGAATTGGATTCATGAAATTTAATTATTTAGGCTTAAATTGGATTTGGTCTTCTAATGTTGTATTTGGGCCTATTGGGCTTGATTTATCAAGTTTGGTTTAGGCCAAGTGGATTGGATCCAATTGGGCCAAAACCTTAACCATAAAGCCCAAATGCGACTAATGAACCTTTAAAGTTCAATTGGGCCTAATGGGCCTAAATTGATTTCTAGGCTTATGGGGTTACTCCTTGATTGGGCTTTGGTTGCCGAAGCCCATGCCTTAAAGAAATTAATTAAAGCCCATTGGACTTCAATTGAATTGACGTTGGACGTTAATCGGGCTTTGAGACCCGACGCGATTAAATTTGGAATTTAAGTCGAAAAGGTTTATTAAATAAAGTGCAATATTTAATTTGGAATTGAATAGTTAATTAGTACTAAATACATGTTAAATTAGATTTAATGATGTAGTTTAATTTAATTCATGAATTCGTACTTTAAGTACTTATTCGTAAAAACGAGTTTGACTCGAACAAAATCAAATCGTTGTTTGAACATTGGATGATCACTTAATTATCAGATTAATTAATTTGATTAGATTGATTGATAGCATGCTTATGTGTGTGAATACGTGGTTGTGTTGTATGTATAATGTATATCGGATGGATATTAGATGGGTGGGCAATTTTGGAAATTATTGTAATAAATTCGATTTATTAAATTGGACCTGCGTGTCCAGCCTTATCACCTTCATTCTCTTTGTATTCTCTTCTCACCTATTCTCCTCCATGTAAATGAGGTTTCTTTAGAAGTGTAGTGTAACGGGTAGAAGTAATACTAGTGTTAGCTTGAGTGAGAAAGGGAGAGATTTGATCTAGGATCAATGTAAAGTATCCATCTGCATATCATTATTATTTATTTTCATACTCGCTTTATTATGTATTTAGAATGCATGTTTAAGGGTGTATGATGATGAGATCTTAACAAAGATAATTAAATTGGTAGCCAATTTGCACGCGAAAAACCCTCGTTAAATATCAAGCGTTTATTTTCCTTCCATTGAGTGATTCTTGCTCAAGATCCGAGATTGGCAGGGGTTGTTGGCCAAAGTCAAGCCCTTGTCCGTCGAATATGTGTTTTAATCACGAGGCTTTGTTCCATATCGGTGTCGTGTCCAAGTTGTGGTTTGTTGGCCAAAGTCAAGACCATTTCTTGTCCATCAACATTGATTACGAAGCTTCCATGTCAATGGGTCTGCGCTTGACTGGGATCACTAGGTTTGTTGTGCCAAAGCCAAGGCCTAGTTGATTCAGAGGAAAAGGTTAGGGTATATATTCGATATATAGGCATATATTAGATATATGTTTGGGACTTGGATGTCCACCTACTGGATCTAGGAGTTGGATGAGATCCAATTGATCTTCGAGATCTACCTAGTTAATTATCATACAATTTATTGGCCAAAGTCAAGATTGTGTGATATTTAACGGGATCCTAGCCCACTAGGAAACACGGTTTCCCGAGTACTCGACAGAGGGTTAGAGGCTCGACGAAAAATAGTGGGAGGCAAGTATTGAATTTGCAACATTCGTTCGAATACTCGCTAAACGCGCTCATCTATATATTTTACTCGTCATATTAATCAAAAGTATTAGTTGGACTAATATTATATGTTGTTTTAAAAATATATATAGTTGGACTATATATAAACTCATTCAATATATAGTTGATTTTATAATTGGATTATAGTAATCAATATAATTGAATTAAAATGATAGTTGATTTTATAATTGGATTATAGTAATCAATATTAAAATTATAGTTGATTAAATAATTGGATTATTGTAATCATTATAATAAATAGTACCTTATTAAAATTGATTAAATAGTTGGACTATTAAAATCAAGAAAGTATTAAGTTGCAATTAATAAATTCTTGGAGAATAATTGACTATTCTAGAGGTGAAAAGTCAAAGTTTGCAATTGGGCGTGTTGCACAAGGTGCACATCGTTTCGATATTCCGAAACCCAAGGCTTGGCCAAAGGTTTGTGAAATATTGAAAAGATAATTAACATATCCCAAAGTGACTACCATTTGGATATGGAAGACACGAAGGAATTAAAGAAAGGGCGAGACTCTGACTTTAAAATATTTGTCAAAGTTATGTTCACTACTAGTATTGAAATTGGATTTTAAATACATAGTGTGGTACATAAAATATATGTATTGATGTTCAGAATCCGCTATGAGCTGGATACTGACTTCAAGCCGAGATTTCTCTGCGAATCGGAAACGGGACGAAAGTCGCTGTTTCGACCGTAGATACCTAAGTTTAGGAACTACCCTTTGGGTATTTACTTAAATTAGGAAATGTTATGATGTAACTAGTTTGACTAGAGACATTATCTCTATATCAGTGTTTAATCCGTTACGGATAAAACCTTTATATTATAGAACACTAAGTGTTTTATTATATAAAGTTGATACTGAGATAAATACATTAGATGTAAATAACAGAATTTATATTATGAATATAAATAAAATCTCAAACATATAAAATGACAAATAAATAGCTCAAATTGATTTGATCAATAGAGACTTATTTGTGGCATTGTTGTCTAGGACACAATTAAACAAGACTCGTATATCCACACTTTTGAAGAGTGGGTACTAGGACTGATTTGACTATTCAAATAAGGTCTGCGAATCTAGTTTATTAGGTAAAGTACCTAAAATACTATTTACTTGGTAATAGTAAAAGGGCCACCGATCTGTTAGCCCTATTCATGGTGAAGTTAGTGGGCCCATATCTAGCTGGGCTAGATGTGGACATGAATATTTCATGACCTTAACGGATGTGGCATCACGTTATGGTTATGTGTTTCTTTTGAAGAACACAGATCGGAAACTTTTGAAGTTTCCACACGAAGTAAATAAACAGATCGGCTATAGTATTGTTCCGCCACGGTAAGACCGTAATGGAAAATACTTAAGCAGTAAGTTTCATACGTACATGAAAGAGTATGGTATTCTTTCAGATGAGGACTCCTCCCAAGACACGTCAGTTAGACAGTGTGTCCGAACCAAAAACCAAATTTTGTTGGACATGATATGGTTTATCACGAGTCGCTCTGAGCTACTATTTCCTTCAATAGGACATGTATTAACAGTGCAAAACTTATTTAGAATAAGGTTTCATATAAATCTGTTTGACAGATGTCATATAGGATATGGACAGGGAAGAAACGAGGTTTCTCATTCCTGATAATTTGGGTATGCCAGGCATAACGTTTGGATGATACCCAAATTGGATAAGTGCCAATATAGGTTATCCTAAGGGAAACCATAAGTATAGTACTTATAAATCCCACATGAGAACAATGTGATTGTTGCTCACCATGCGGTTTTCCTGAGAGGAATACCGATATGCAGTGGTCAGTGGGAGGATAGTGATACTCGATGAAAATCGGAGTAATACTGTTCAAGGCACGAAGTCCTTAATGGAACACAAACAGTTCATCAACAATGAATCTGTACCATTAATCTTCAAATACACAAGAACTGAGTAGATCGGATAGAGTCAGAAAACAACCTAGGGTATGGGTTTCTGATCTAACCTCATAAAGATGTCAATCTTATGAAGGTATGCCAACCGACTACGTTTTGAGGAAGTGATACGAGGTATCGACTCCCTATTATGGCAAAGTGCCATGAATCCGAATGGATTCCATATATAACAACTATTTTGGATACTAGTTGTTGTACCACAAGGCATTGTGCCTATTGGTACATTTAACGTCTTCAAGGAAGACATACATGGAAGGCAACATACCAACGTACAAAGCTGGGCTTTTGACGGAAAGGTATCGCTATCAACATTGCGTTAATAACGGTTCAACCTTTTACCTGTTGCCATGGTAAATCCATTTTGAAGATGCTTATTGATAACTGCGTATTTCATTTATGAAATGTGTCAGTTATAGATCAAAATCGCTTTCCTGAAAAGGAAACCTTTTAGAGGATGTTTACACATCCTGACGATTTTGTATAACCGACAAACAAGTTTGCGGGTTATTCGATCCATGTTTGGATTAATGCAAGCATAAGGTTCTTGGAACTGTCGTTTTGAAATAATCATAATGGTTTATGGTTTGACTCAAAACGAAATAATTCTATGTATATAAGGAGGTTAGTGGGAGAGCGCACTGACAACGAAATTCCCATAAAGCAATTGGTGAAAGCTTGGCTTTCATAGATATTCTTTCAATAGAAATTCTCCGTAGAATTCTGGGGAGTAACAACCTTTATTCGAGGAATAAAGATCTACTGGGATAGATTTGGAGTTGGTTAACACTCTCTGGAAATTGAACATTTAAAATGTTCTTGATTTGGTGTCTCATACGCTTCGAGCATATGGAGTCACAATCGGGTCAATCCAAGTGACAGTCACTGGATTGAAGTTAAGAACATCTGTTAGTATCTCAGAGAACTAAAGATGTTGTCTTAAACTATGGAGAAGGAGAACTTGAAGTGACTGGGATCACCGCTGCAAGTTTCCAAACAATTAAATACTACGGTACTATTAAGTTTGAACACGGGACAGTGAGCTGGAAATCTTCCAAGCAAGATAACTGTTGCCGAATAAACAACAAATGCGGATTATTGTTGCAGCTGAGGCAGCAATAGAAGCCATTTCGATCGAAAATAAATCTAATTAGATTAGATATAGTTCTGTTAGCAGCTGAGCTAGGCGTCAGCACAGGCTAAGGAATTGAAGGTCTCATCGACGGTCCAGATATATACTTCTATATTCATCTGATTCGTTCGGATCATACATCGTGGCGATGTGATGATCGTGTAAATCGTGTCAGACGATAATCAAGCAAATCCGCTGACGAAAACCTTTTCTCAGCAATTTGAGCGAACCGTACATAGTTCGGGTGTGGGACACTTGAGTGACTCGCTACATGCCAAGTGGGAGATTGTTGGACAAAATGACCCATAGCGTCACTATTTGCACAGATCATTGTGTTGTTGTAGCAAATTAACTATGTGACAAGGAAATTGCACTCTCATCATTTGTGATTAGATCACCATAGATATATAAATGAAGAGAGGTCTCTGTGATTAGTTCCTGGACTGGGAATGATATGAGACAGTATCAGTCCCCGAAGGATTAATCATTAAATATCCCTAGCCGGAGTATTATCGAGACTGGACATCGATAATGCGGAATAGGCTAGTATTGCACTTGTGTGCGTTGTGAGGGCACAACGGCATAGTTCTCATATATATAAGTATCGGATACTTATGCAAGTGCGATAGGAGGTCGTGTTTCACCGATGGTACGGGAAATAGCTTCGCTCTGGATAGACCCCTCGGAATCCCATTGGTATTATGACTATGTGTCTATGGGAGGCCGAAATCAAGGTAGGTGTGTATAGTCTTAACCTGAGACTTACATCGCTAATACTTGCGATAATCGGTAGACTTTGGTCTTGGTGGTACAGGGCTTTAATCGGTTCTGCGTGCACCACTTCTGGGTTTATCAGAGAGTCGTAGTGTATTGGGTGTGATGTCGAGACGGAAGTATC
Organism: Zanthoxylum bungeanum; assembly: GCA_019454045.1. Classification (NCBI taxonomy): domain Eukaryota; kingdom Viridiplantae; phylum Streptophyta; class Magnoliopsida; order Sapindales; family Rutaceae; genus Zanthoxylum; species Zanthoxylum bungeanum. The sequence continues at coordinate 106,757 of SKCR01021660.1, forward strand.
ACTTCAGTCATAATGGAGATGATGTCACGCAGGATACGGTACTAGTGCTCTTGAGTGATGCGCATCCAATCGGGATATTGTGACCAGGTCATGAATATCCGATTATAGAGACTATGTTACCAGACATCCGATATGTGTTTCGGACGGGGCAGACAATTATCCAGCCCCAGCCCTAGCACGTGACTATCCGATACTGGGCCGATACACATAATACAATGGTATACTAGGCTTGATACAGATCTTAATATTCTTAGATGAATATGACTGGAGAATTGGGTAGACATCGTGCTTTGCTAGGAGCCGAACTTGTCTCGTAAATCGGTAGAACGTAGTACTTGGTACGTACGTGATTCGGATACATCGACGACCGTATTTACTACCAACGTATCCGGAGATCTCATGGGTCGCTTCCCGATAATGCATCGATGACGCATAACTCGCACTCATTAATAATCTGGGATTATATAGAAGAATGAGAAAATTAATCTGGGATTAATTACGGAGATATTTTATCTGGGATAAAATATCGTCTAAAGAGAGAGATTGATTAATTTGGAATTAATCGGTAAATTAATATATTCGATATATTAAACGAAATTAGATTTCGACGCGGTATTAAAATTAGATTTTAATTCGGGTGAACGAATTAATTTAGAATTAATTCGTTAGTGATGTGAATAGTGAATTCACTAGGCGTAATCATTTAATTACGACGCGACGGAAAAATTGTTAATTTGGAATTAACGAACCCGAGCCCGAGTGTGATTGCGAGCGCATTCGTATTTCGAATTCGAGTGCGGCAACGCAAATCACATCAAGCGTCAAATCAATCGTCACATCAAGCATCAAATCAAAAGTCACTTTGAGTGATTGATTGATTGATTGATTGATGGATTGACTTGCATCACATCACTTTATTAAAGTGACATGTGAATAGTGATGCAAGTGGGTGGAATAGTAACCTTGATGGATGTTTAATTGATTTACATAGATTTTATTGGATAAAATAAATGGAAAAGGCTTATTATTTTTGGAAAAATATATAAGTCATTCTTGTAAATCATTTACACAATTAATCCATTTACACCTTTTAGCTTTTCTTCCTTCTCTCTCACGCCCTTGGGGCTTCTCTTCTCTTCACTGCACAGCTCACATGCGTGAGCTTTGGGGAGGCAATGAGTGGATTTTTCATGGACAAATCCAAGTGCTAGCACACTTACGACTATTGCGAAGGTGTTAGGGAGGTTCACCCATGAGGCAGGACTCATCCGACGGAGTTTGGATCTTCGAAATGAGACCCGAAACTGCCAAACCAGTGAGCATGAACTGAAGCAGTGGGCGCACCAAACCAGTGGGTTTTGTGGCTTCGTTCGTCTTCAAATCGACTCAACCGACCGATGTAAGTATTCCGCTATCTTTGTTGGTGTATTCACGCATCATTTCATATCTTGTTTGATCTTGGGACCTAGATAATAACCAACATCCAACTCATCCAATGATCAAAATCAAAAAATACCATGACTTAGGGCAAGCTTATAGTTTCGGCCAAGCCTAACCAATTGGGGAAAATTTGTCCAATTCAAAATTCATCAAAATTGACAATGCATAACACCATGTCATCATAATTTAAGCATACTCAAACAACCAATTTCACTCAACATGCTCAAATCAATATTGCCCAATTTTACCCTAAATTAAGTTTCATGCTCAAAATGACTGAAGATACCATTGTTGGATTTCTCTAAGGTCCCAAGGATCAAATCAAGCAATGAAACAATATGTGAATACTCGTAAAAGCATGGAAGAATCATACTTACAACGATCGGCTTTTGCGACGCGAGGAACAACAAAGTCTTCAAGCTTTTCCTTTCTTGGATTTTCAGCCATGGTGGTCCTCCAAGCTCCAAGCTTTGTATGTGATTCCATGCCCACGAGTGAGTTTCCCTATCACCTTCGTAAGACTCCGGAAGTGTGCTAGCACCATGAAAATTTGCCACAAATCTTCATCTTCATCTTCATCTTCTCTTTGCTCACGGTTTTGGAGAACCAAAAATAAAGAAAATGGCCTCTTGGCCGAGAGATAGAGAAAGAGAGTGAGAGAGAGAAAAATGTTTTGTGAGTTGTGTATCTAATACACTACTTTAATTTCTAAAATCAAATAAAACATATACCAAATTTTTGTAAAAGGCTTTCAAAAAGTCAACAAAAATTTGGAGCCAAAAGTTACAATTAATGACTTCCAACAACTCACATCACTCATGAATAGTCACTGGTTGTCAATCACTCAAAGTGGCAAGACATCCATCACTTGAATGATGAGTGATGTGATGTGATGCGTGATGTGACTTGTGGGACCCACTAGATTCGAAATGTGAGTGGGTCTGTAAACACTCTCGGGCTCGGGTTTGCTAATTCAGAATTAACGAATTTTCCGTTGCGATGTAATTAAATAATTATGCCTTGTAAAAATACTATTCACGTCACTAACGAATTAATTCTAAATTAACTCGTTCGCCCGAATTATAATCTAATTTCAATTCCGCGTCGAAATCCAATTTCGTTTAATATATCGAATATATCAATTTATCGATTAATTCCAAATTAATCGTTCTAACTCTTTAAATAATATTTTATCCCCGATAAAATGTCTCCGTAATTAATCCCAGATTAATTTTCTCTCTCATCAAATTAATCCGAGATTAATAAAGTGCGAGTCATGCGTCATCGGTGAATCTTTGGGAAGCGACCCATGAGATCCCCGGATATATTGGAAGTAAATCTGGTTATCGGACTATCCGAATACGTACGTACCTAGCACTACGTCTTTACTGATTTACAAGACAAGGTTGGCTTCTAGCAAAGCGTCATGCCTACCAAATTCTCCAGAAATATCCTTACAGGAATATGTGATCTATATCAGGCGTAGTATACGTAGTATTGCGTATTACGATCCAGTATCGGATGGTCACGTGCAAGGCCTGGGGCTGGAATTGTGTCTGCCCCGTATGAAGCACATATCGGATGTCTGGTAACTAGTCTCTATGATCGGATAACTATGACCTAGTCATATTGTCCCGATGACTGCAGTACTTAAGAGTACTAGTTCTGTATCCTACATGATCATCATCTCCACTATAATTGAAGTGATACTTCCATCTTGACATCACACCCAATACACTACGATTCTCAATATACCTAGAAGAGGCGTACACAGAACCAGTTAAAGTCCTGGATGACCAAAACCAAAGTATATTGATTGTCGCAAGTATTAGCGGTGCAAGTCTCAGGTTTAGACCAAAAACACCTACCCTGATTCGGACTTCCATAGACACACAGTTATACTACCAATAGAATTCCGATGGGTCTATCCAGAGCGAATGTTTTTTCCGTACCATTGGTAAAACAAAACCTCCTATTACACTTGCATGAGTATCCAATACCTAAATATATGAGAACTATGCTGTTATGCTCCCACAACACGCACAAGTGTAATACTAGTCTATTCCGCATTATCGATGTCCAATCTCGACAATGCTACGACTAGGGATATTTAATGATTAAACCTTCGTGGATTGATACTGTCTCATATCATCTCAATCCGGAACTAATCATAATGACCTTCTATCATTTATACATCTTGGTGATCTAATCACAAATGATAAAAGAGTAATTTCCTTTGTCATATAGTTAATTTGTACAACAACACCATGTTATGTACAAATAGTGATGCTATGGGTCATAATTGTCCAACTGCCCTATACATAGGACTGAAGGATCCTATCTTGATACACACAGGATATCATGAGCATCAGTCCACACCCAACAAACAGGTGGAGGTCTGATCATGACTAGATCGTTGACGTGATTACCATCAATATGTGGAGGATAGCTCATATATCCACAGTGGTATCTCAAGTTGAAGGACCACTATGCTCGCTCAACTCGAGAAGGTTCCTATTGACGTTGGTGTACCATCTATTAGGAAATCTTTAGTGAGTCGTTCAGTGTCTTAGCAAATAAACACCTACATATCTATACGAGTCTCCCAAGACTTATAGTTCAGTGGGATAAACCATCGGACCAAGTCACAATATACGACATGTACTGGTCTCAATGGATTTTACTAATCGACCCGTGTTAGCAAATCTTGACCAGGAACTTTATTTAAGGATATACAACTAATAGTGCGCTTCCCAATTTCAATTACAAACTACGCTTTAATTGCGCACTATACTATAAATCCTAGGTCTTTTCTAATATACACGTATCACTGAATCAGATTCAGTTTTGATCAAATTGTAATTAGATATCTAATAACAATTAGATCGAATAAGCGTATAAAAGACAATGGTGCTACCATTAAAATTAGCCATATTATGGAAAATACAATTGCTCGTATTTATGGATCGGACATAAATACGATCAAGATTGGCACTCTGAGCACCAACCCTAACATTATTGTCACAATACAAAGGTACGGGCTCAGCTGCTAACGGAACTACTCCTAATCCAATTAGGAATTTACGGATCCAAACTGCTTCTTTTTCTACCTTATCTGCAGTGATATATTCCGCTTCTGTTGTTGAATCGGCTACAGTCTTCTTCTTGGAAGATTTGCAGCTTATTGTTCCATTGTTCAAACAAAATATGTACCAAGATTGTGACTTAGAGTCGTCTTTATCGATTTGGAAACCTGCATCGGTGAACCCATTCACCTTAAGTACTCTATCTTCATAGACTAAGAAAGCATCCTTAATACGTCTAAGATACTTAAGGATATTCTTAATAGCAATCCAGAGACCATCACATGGATCGGCCTGATAGCGACTGCACATACTCAAAGAATAAGAGACATCATGTCGCGTACAAATCATGGCATACATGATCGATTCGACTGCAGAAGCGAACGAGATCCGATTCATGGTATCTCTCTCATCTTGTATTTTAGGACACATGTCCTTGGATAGAGAGATGTCATGTGACACGGGAAGCACCCCCCTCTTAGACTGATCTATGTTGAATCTTTTCAACACTTTGTCAATGTACGAGCTCTGAGAAAGTCCAAGAAGCTTTCTGGATCTATCCCGGTAGATCCTTATTCCCAGAATAAAGGCTACTTCTCCTAGATCTTTCATAGAGAATTTTAATGAAAGCTAAGCTTTCACCAATTGTAGCTTTGGAATGTCATTGCCTGAAAGAAATACATCATCAACATATAGGAAAACGAATGTCAGTGCGCTCCCACTAACCTTCTTATATACATAAAAATCATCTTCGTTTTAAATGAAACCATATTCTTTTATGATCTCAACAAAATATTGGTTCCAAGAACGCGATGTTTGCTTCAATCCATAAATGGATCGATTTAACTTGCAAACCGTGTTTGTATGCTTTGGCATGACAAAACCGTCAGGCTGTTGCATATAAATATCTTCCAAAAGATTTTCGTTAAGGAAAGCAGTTTTGACGTCCATCTACCATATTTCATAATTGAAATATACAGCAATAGCAAGCATTATCCGAATGGATTTAATCATGCCAATAGGTGAAAAAGTTTTATCGTAATCAACACCATGTCGTTGATGATACCCTTTTGCTACAAGCCTAGCTTTGTAAGTTTGTATGTTGCCATCCATGTCTGTCTTCTTCTTGAAGACCTATTTACAACCAATCGGCTTAACGCCTTCTGGTGCATCAACCAGTGTCCAAACTTGGTTGGTATTTATGGAATTCATTTCAGACTTCATGGCTTCTTGGCATAAAGCGGAGTCGATACCTTGTATCGCTTCACCATACGTAGCCTGCTCATTATACTCAATAAGATTAATATCTACATGAGGTGAGATCGGAAACTTATACCTCTCAGTTGTTTTCTAACTCTCTCCGACCTACGCAGTTCTTGTGTATTAGAAGGTTATGGAACAGTCTCGTCCCTGATGAACTGTTGGTGTTCCGAGAGGGGTTCAGTGCCAAGAACAGTATCTCTCTAATTTTCATCGAGTTCTACTTTCTTCCCACTTACCAATGCATCTAGGAATTCTTTTTCGAGGAAAATCGCATGAAGAGAAACAAATGTTTTGTTCTCTTGTGGGTTGTAGAAGAAATATCTTTTAGTTTCCCTAGGATAACCTACAAATAGGTACTTATCCGATTTAGGTTCTAGTTTAGTACCATACAAACGTTTAACGTATGTCCAGCATCCCCAAACCTTTAGGAATGAGAAACCCGGTTTCTTTCCTACCCGAATTTCATATGGAGTATGTCCAACAGACTTTGATGGAACCTTATTCAAAATAAGTATTGCACAGTTCAATGCGTATCCCCAGAAGGAAATTGGTAGCTCAATATGACTCATCATTGACCTTACCATGTCCAATAAATTTTGGTTTCTCCGTTCGGACTCACCGTTTAATTGAGGTGTTCCATGAGGAGTCCATTGTGAAAGAATTCCATATTCTTTGTTTAAGTATTCTCCACCATGGTCAAACCGTAATGTTTTAATACTTTTGTCGGTCTGTTTTCTATTTCATGTCGAAACTCTTTGAATTTCTCAGAAGTTTCTGACTTATGTCTCATAAGATACACATAACCATAACCCATTGCATCATATGTAAAGGTTATGAAGTATTCATATCGACGAAACTAATAAAGCACGTATTTAGCAAGTATTAAACGAAATTACAAATTTAATACTGGCCTCCAACTATTTTTTGGCGAGCCTCTAACCTTCTGTTGAGTACTCAGGAAATCCAGTTTCCTAGTGGGCAAAAAATTCCGTTAAATAACACACAACCTTGACTTTGGCCAACAAGTTGTATGAAACTTAACTAGGTAGATCTCTAAGATCAATTGGATCCCATCCAATTCCTAGATCTGGTAGGTGGACCTCCAAGTCCAAGATATATATCCAATATATATTTCCTAACCTTTTCCAGTTAAGCGCGACCCATTGACAGTGGGAAAGCTTTGTAATCCACGTCGATGTACAGAAGTGACCTTGACTTTGGCCAACAAGTCACAACTTCCCAAGACATACAATATATAACAAAGCCTTTGTGGTTCCAACACATCCGCGGTGGACAATGATCTTGACTTTGGCCAACAAATCAAAGTCAATCTTGGATGTTGAGAAAGAACCACTCAATGGAAGGAAAACACTTAATATTGTATTAAGGGTTTTTCGCGTAAATTAACAACCATTTTATTATCTTTGATTAAGTCTCATCATACACCCTTAAACATGCATTCTAAAAGCATAATAAGGCGCGAATAAATTAATAATGATGTGCGGATGAATATATAACACCAATTTATTCCTATAATAAATCTCTCCATTTCCACTCTCCCGCTAGCACTTTACATACTTCTACCCAATTACATAATACATTAAAGAAACCTCATTTACATTGAGGAGAATTGGTGAGAATAGAAATACAATGAGATAAGGAGGTGAAAGGCTGGACATGCAGGTCCAATTTAAATAAATTCCAAATTTATAATAATTTCCAAAATTACCCCCACCCAATTAATATCCATTCGATATACATTATTCATACAAATACATCCGAGTATTCACACAAAGCATGCTATCAATCAATCTAATCTATCAATCTAATCCAATTAATTAATCTTTGATTAATGACCATCCAATGTTCATACAACGATTTGATTTGCGCGAGTGTAACTCGTTTAAGAATAAATACTCAAAGTATGTATTCTTGAATTATATCGAACTACAATTTTAAATTCAATTTAAATTGTTTCCAATACTAATTCATACTTAATTCCAAATTAAATAATTACACTTATTTTTGTGCATTAATGGATTCCAAATCCAATCCAAATGGGTTTCAAAGGCCCAATTAGCATCCAATGCCTATTCAATTAAAGTCCAATGGGCTTTCAATTAATTCTTTAGGCATGGGCTTTGGCCATTATGGATCCAACCCAATAGCCAAGGCCCAATTAGGAATCACTCTTTACCAAAAAAATCAATTTAGGCCCAATTAAATTTTTAAAGGCCCAAAATTCATATTATGGAAATGGTTTTTGGCTCAATTGGATCCAATCCAATTGTCCAAAACCATAATTGGCCCAACCAATCCCATTAGCCTAAATACAACAAATTAAATTAATATATTATTCCAAATTACATATTAATTCAATTAAAGTGCAATTGCCACAATTAATTGATTATTCTAATATTTCCAAAACATCAATTAATCTAATTAATCATATTTTAATTCTCAAATTCATGTCCAACATAAAATTGAGGCAAAATAAATCCATTCAACATGCTACATCCCACGACAATCACATGAAACAATATTCAATTTTTATTTCAATCCAATTAAACCAACAATTAACATTCATTTCATGTTTTAAACTCATCCAATAGTCTAATTTCAAAAAATCACAATGAGAACTCCTAGGGTATAGGTTCGGCCAAGTGAGGAATATTGGGGAAAATTAATCTAATCAATTTTTCTCAAATCCAATGATGCACAACCCTTAGTTATCATCATCTAATCACAACAAAGTAATCAATTTATACATTTACAAGCTCAAAGCAAAATACCCCAATTAAAGTCCATAAACTCTAGAAATTAAAATCAAGTTTAGGTGGCTTTGATACCAATGTTAGTTATTCCAAGACTTCCAAGGATCCTAAACATGATGCTAGTGTTAATAAAATCAAAATAAGTTACGGAATACTTACATTGAATGGATGAGAAGTTCAAAAATTTCTTTGTATGTTGGAAGCTCCAAGCTTTGAAATGAATTCCAAACTCAATGGTGAGTTTCCCTAACATCTTGTTTAACTCTCTATGTGCTAGCAAGGTTGAAATTTTTACAACAAAAATTTCTTTGGAGAAGAAGGTCTCACAGCAATTGAGGAGGAGGGAGAGAGAGAGCGCTTTTTCACTTTTCAAAAGTTGGTGTTGTTGTTCCAAAACTTGTTCAAAAAGCTTTAATTGTGTGAAAGATTGCATTAAATGCATCCAACTACTTCCATCACACTTGTGACAAGTTGATGTAAGTTAGTGGGTCCCACCACTTTGAATTCAAAATTCAAGTTGGCTTACACAACACACTTTGGGCCCGGATATGTTTAATCTGATTAAATGAAATTTCTGTTGCGACGCAATTAAATCCAATTTAATTAAATAATAATACCTAGTAAAATTATTACGATAGTCACTTACGAATTAATTCCGAATTAATTCGTTCGCCCGAATTAAAATCTAATTTTAATTTCGCATTGAAATCCAATTTCAATTAATATATCCAATATATTAATTAATCGATTAATTCCAAATTAATCGCGTTCTCTCTTCTATTCCAATTTATCCCAGATAAATTCTTACCGCAATTAATCTCAGATTAATTTTCTCTCTCATAATATTCCCAAATCAATTTTGTTCGAGTCAAATATCATCGGTGAATCTTTGGGAAGCGACCTAAGAGATCTCTGGATATGTTGGCAGTAAATATGTTCATCGGACTATCTGAACACGTGCATACCCCGTAACACGTACTTACTGATTTACAAGACATGGTTGGCTTATAGCAAAGCACCGTGCCTATCAAATTCTCTAGAAATATTCAACGAGGAATATATAATCTGTATCAGGCATAATATGCTATGTATTGCATAATACGATCCAGTATCGGATGTCACATGCTAGGCCTAGGGCTGACATTGTGTCTGCCTGTACGAAGCATATATCGGATCACTAGCAACTAGTCTCTGTAATAGGATAATCATGACCTAGTCATTGTAGGCACTGTATTTTTGCATGTAAGTCTCGATGATGAGTCTCGTACGGAGGCACTCCTCTTTAAGTTTTGGAAGTCGCGGGAAACGGACGTCGGAAGGAAAAGTCAGAAATCCATATCTTGTTGGACTAAATTCATTTGCTTAGCTGTGGGTTCACTCATTGGACCTCTGTTTTAAAGTTTATCCTCGGCCTAAACCCCCGTAAGTCACACACCAAGGCCATACATCACTAAACCACACACCAAGCCCACCAAAAATAAGCCAAATACAAGCCCATAGCCTCTAACCCCACGCCCATCTCAATCCAAAATAACAAACACACACATTAAACACATGCTAAAATCAAGACAAATCACCTTCCCAAATTAAAGAAATCAAATCAAATCAATTAAATCATATTCTTAATTAAAAGAGATCAAATTCAATCAAACCAAATCACGTCCCTAATTAGATAGATTTTTTCCTTATAGCACACTAATTAAGATATCCCCTCATAATTACACAAATATTCATTTCCTTCTTGCACAAGGTAAACCCCAACCCTTGCCTATAAAAAGAAGCCTAAACCAACACATTCAAGCCTAGCTCATTCACGCAAATCATCCCCTAAAAAAACAAAGGAATTCACGCCCAAGCAACCAACATAAATGCCCCTGTACTGCACACACAAACCACCACAAAATACCCCTGCATTGTACGCATAAACCTGTTAGTGTTCCTAGAACATGCCAAGGATCTAATAAACATGAAAACAAGTGATTAAGAGCATTATAAGCTATGGAAATACTTACAACGAACGGATTTGAGCTTTAAAAGTTTGAGTAAAAGATGATCTCCAAGATCCAACCTTTGTAGATTCCAAGCTTTGAGTTAGTTTCCCTATCACCTTTGTTGACTTGTACAAGTGCTAGCTTTGTTGTTTGAAACAAAATCCAAAGAGAAGAGAGACTCCAAGTTCACGCCCTAAGCAAGTGTGCTAGGGTTTGTGTTGTGTCAAAAGTGTTACAAAAGAGAGAGAGAGAATTGGTTTTGGTAAAACACTTTTACCCTTTTACCTAAACTTGGTAGTTAGGTAAATGGTTTTACTAAAACCATTACAAGGTGGTTGAGTGGTAGGTGGCTAGAATAAATGCCAACTACCACATGTGAAGTGGGCCCCATATTTGAATTCAAAATTCAAATGTCTCTAGGAACATTTGCCGCGGTTCGGTTCCGTTTAATCCGATTAAACGAACTTTCATCGCTAAATAATTAAATCTAATTTAATTAAATAACGATGCTTCACAAATATATTACGAACGTCGTTTACGAATTAATTCTAAATTAATTCATTCGTTCGTATTAAAGTCCGACTTTAATTTCGTAATGAAATCCAATTCATATCAATATATCTGATATATTAATTTTAGCCCATTCAAATAAATTAAATAGAAAAATCAAATTTAACTATTAAATTTATTTTACCGATTAATTCCAAATTAATCGCGTTCTCTCTCTTACGAACACATTTAATCCCAGATTAAATAAAGCTTCAATTAATCCCAGATTAATTTTCTCTCTATTAATTAATCCCAGATTAATTCTAATCGAGTCAACAGTCATCGGTGAATCTTTGGGAAGCGACCCAAAAGATCTCTGAATATGTTGGCAGTAAATCCGGTTATCGGACTATCCGATAAAGTGAGTACCTCGTACCACGTGCTTACCGCTTTACAAGACATGGTTGGCTTCTAGCAAATCACTGTGCCTACCCAATTCTCCAGAAATATTCTTACTGGAATATATAATCTATGTCAGACGTAGAATACGTAGTATCTCGTATTGCGATCCAATATCTGATGTCACGTGCTAGGCCTGGGGCTGGAATAGTGTCTGCCCCGTACGAAGCACATATCGGATATCAAGTAACTAGTCTCTTTGAATCGGATAATCATGACCTTGTCATATTATCCCGATGGTTGCAACACAATAGAGAACTAGTTATGAATCCCTGCGTGATCATCATCTCCATATGTCTGAAGTGATACTTCCGTCTTGACATCACATCTAATACACTACGATTCTCGATAAACCCAATAGAGGCGTACACAGAACCTGTTAAAGCCCTGGACGACCAAAACTAAAGTTTACCGATTGTCGCAAGTACTAGCGATGCAAGTCTCAGGTTAAGACCAAATACACCTACCCTGACGTGGACTCTCATAGACACATATACATACTACCAATGGGATTTCGCGGGGTCTATCCAGAGCGAAGCTGTTTTCCATACCATCGGTAAAACACAACCTCCAATCGCACTTGCATAAGTATCATATACTTAAACATATGAGAACTATGTCGTTATGCCCTCACAACGTACACAAGTGCAATACTAGTCTATTCTGCATTATCGATGTCCAGTCTCGATAATAAAACGACTAGGGATATTTAATGATTAAACCTTTATGTATTGATACTGTCTCATATCATCTCAATCCGGAACTAATCATATGGACTTTTACCATTTATATATGAAAGTAAATAGATTACGAAACGGTAAAAGGAAATTTCATCATTACATAGTTAATTTTGTACAAAAACACAATGTCTTTTACAAACAGTGACGGTATAGGTCATAATTATCTAACAAAATATGTAGGGAATGCCTTCCCTCATGCAGCGGAATCGGTAATGCTCACGGACTGAACTTGAAAAAATTTTCTGCTCTCCCTACGCTTTGGCCGAACCACACCAGTGAGTTCACTGATGTTTTGCTTCTGTTTTGGATAGTTTTTCAGCCCCGGAATACCCCCGAACAGCCCCTTGAACTGCAGTGAAATAGTGGACTATTTTGGACCCGTTACATGCGCGAACTGCACCCAATTTGAACCAGTTTATGAGTGAACTGCAATGATAATTCATGTCTAATTTTTCTCTAAAAATCAATCCTAACACAGCCCTAAAAATCCCTAAAAGTGCTTCTCAAAAACCTAAGTTAAATCCAAACAAAACCGAGCCCCAATGAATGGGATGTGTGTGCGGCAGTGGGCTTTAATTTTGCCCACTGCCGTGAATGGTGAGAGGAGGGGGAAGAGTTTTCCAACGTCACAAGGTCTTCCGAGCTATGTCTCGTTACCAACGGAGGGTAGTGTGGGCTACACTCACAGATTAATCTCTAAACGGTTTAGAGATTAAGATCACACACCGAAATAATTTCAGGTTCTTCAATGATGTTTCTCAACTCTTAAGAGCTTGAAGAATAGATGAAGGCTAGGGTTTTTAATCACTTCTCTCTCTCTGAAAAATTAAATCATAATTTTAATTTTATTCTTATGGATAATTTGTTTCATAAAGCATATCAACCACTAGTCTCTCATCATCATCAAATTCGGCCAAGGGTAGGATTTCTAGTTTGATTTTGCTTCCAAAATAAACAAATCCTAATCCTTATCATCTATGAAAATTCAGCCAAGGGGTAAGTAATTGGATTTGATTTTGTTTCTCAAACAAACAAATCATATTCCTTATCCATATGGAATTTCGGCCATGGTGGGTTATTTGGGTTTGACTTTGTTTCTCAAACAAACAAATCCTATTCCTTATCCAATAAGGAATCCTACCATGGTGATGATTTTTATTTCCAAAATAATTCTTAGTCTTATTAAATTAAATCATATATAATTTAATATGCTAATTTAAATAATTATCATATAATTATTAATACTTTATATTAACATTAATATAAAGTCTTGAGTGTGATGTATTTAATATTATTAATCATATTAATAATATTTATTCTTTTGTGAGTATATAATTGGACCGTCCAATTATATTAGCTCTGCTAAAGTATATCGAGCTAGCACGGGGACCAAGTGGACCTACAGTTCCGAGCTCCAATAATCTCGAAATATTAATTAAGCTCTTAATTAAATATTCTGAATTATTAACTTCGAATTATTCCACTAAAATTCTGAAGTTGTACTCTCATTGCCGTAGATGAAATAATAAGCCGAACCAAGTCGGTGTCCACCGATATAGTCATTGCATACAAATTGATCCTTCACGAATAACTCGTAATTAGCCCGGTCATAATATTCGTTATACCCCTCTAATTATTTTTACCTTAAGTACCATTGATTCTCTAATGAACGATTTATTCATAACTGTTATGAATATTAATCTTTCTATTCGTAATAGAAAGACTTGAGCGCTCAAATCGTTCAAGAACCGAATCAACCTTTAAGAGAGATACTCATCTACTTCTAGTAAGAATGAGTGAATTCCATGTCTATGTAAAACGTTCCCAACAACATAACAGACTATGACCCCAAAGTAAGTAGTTATTGGTTGGTATTGCTACACTAACCTCACCTTTGTAAATCAAATGACATATCTGTTGGTTTCTAATTAGGTCCCAAGATCCATCAAATAAGCATGAAAAGAGCATGAATACATCAAAGAAGTAAGGCGGAAAACATGCTCACAATGATTGGTTTGGATGCATCAAAGAAGACAAGTTTTTTCTTCCTTGTTGAAGGTTCGGCCATGACTTCCAAGAGCAGAAGAGATGGCTCGGTTTTGATGCTCCATTTGTCTCCAAGATCCGGCCATTGAAGACCACCATTGAAGCTCCAAGCTTCAAGCTTCAAAATGGATTCCATGCACACAAGTTCACTACCATATCACCTTTGTAAAACCCATGGTGTGTGCTAGCACTAAGACTTCATCCTTGCTTCTCACGCCCAAAAAAAAATTGGTGAAGAAGAAGATAAAATGGCTCAAAGCCGAGAGAGGAGGGAGAGCAATTTTTGGCTCCAAAAAGGACCAAAAACCGTGAACTACAATGCCTTGAGGAGAGAGAAGAAAAAGCTTTTGTATATGATATATTATTATCTTTATTTTGCAAATAAAATAATACATATACCACTTTTTATTTACTTTCAAAAAGTAAAGTCAAGAAAGCAAAAGCAAAAAAGCATAAGTCAAAAAGCAAAAAGCAAAAGATGTTTTTCAACTCACATCACTATTCACATCAAGTCACTTTAATAAAGTGACTACATGTCATGTCACATCACTCAAAGTGATAAGTGATTTGACGCATGATGCGACTAGCGATTTGACGCTTGATGTGACTTGCGTGCCGCACTCAAATTCGAAATACGAATGCGCTTGCAATCACTCTCGGGCTCGGGCTCGTTAATTCCAAATTTATGAATTTTTCGTCGCGTCGGAATTAAATGATTACGCCTAGCAAAATCACTATTCACGTCGCTAATGAATTAATTCTAAATTAATTCGTTCGCCCGAATTAAAATCTAATTTTAATTCCGCTTCAAAATCCAATTTCGCATAATATATCGAATATATTATTTTATCGATTAATTCCAAATTAATCGTTCTCTCTCTTTAATTAATATTTTATCCCGGATAAAATATCTCCGTAATTAATCCCAGATTAATTTTCTCTCTCATCGAATTAATCCCAGATTAATTATAGTGCGAGTCATACATCATCGTGTTGGAGTTTCTAATTAGGTCCCAAGAACATCCAAAATCAAGCATAAAATCGCATGATACATCAAGGAATAATGGCGGAAACATATACTCACAATGATTGGTTTGAGATGCAAAGAACACAAGTCTTTTCCTCCTCCATCAAGCTCGGTTTTGGGCCTCCTTGAACTGCAGTGGACTGCAGGTGGGGCTGTTTTGGTGCTCCAAAAATTCGGCCATTGAAGACCTCCATTAAAGCTCCAAGCTTTGAGATTCCAAGCTCACAAAGTCACTTCCCTATCACCTTTGTATTCCTCCATGAGTGTGCTAGCACTTAGATCTTGCAACAAGATCCAAAAGCTTCTCCATTTTGTGTGAAAAAACCAGAAAATGAAGATGAAAATCGGTCCTAGACCGTGTGAGAGGAGAAGAAGGTTTTTGGCTCCAAAAGCCTAAAACCGTATATGATTCCAAAAAAAGAGAGAGAGAAAAGCTTTTTCATTTTTGTTTTATATATTTACCAAGTAAATAATAAATAAAACATATATCACTTTTAATACAAAAGTCAAAAAGCAAGAAATAAAATAATGTTATATTTCATTTCAAGCTTTTAAAAGCTTTTCACCAACTCAAATCAACTATTCACATCAAAACCATCCACTTTAATAAAGTGACAACATGTCATGTCACATCACATCACTCAAAGTGACAAGTGATTTGATAATTGATGCGACTAGTGATTTGACGCTTGATGTGACTTGCGTGCCGCGCTCGGATTCGAAATGCGAATGCGCTCGCAATCACTCTCGGGCTCGGGTTCGCTAATTCTAAATTAATGAATTTTCTGTCGTGTCGTAATTAAATGATTACGCCTACCGAAATCACTATTCACGTCGCTAACGAATTAATTCTAAATTAATTCGTTCGCCCGAATTAAAATCTAATTTCAATTCCGCGTCGAAATCCAATTTCGTTATAATATATCGAATATATTAATTTATCGATTAATTCCAAATTAATCGTTCTCTCTCTTTAACGATATTTTATCCGAGATAAAATATCTCCGTAATTAATCCCAGATTAATTTTCTCTCTCATCGAATTAATCCTAGATTAATTAAAGTGCGAGTCATACGTCATCGGTGAATCTTCAGGAACCGACCCATGAGATCTCCGGATATGTTGGCAGTAAATACGGTCGTCGGACTATCCGAACACGTAAGTACCTCGTACTACGTTTATACCGATTTACAAGACAATGTTGGCTTTTAGCAAAGCGCCATGCCTACCCAATTCTCCAGAAATATTCTTACAGGAATATATAGATTTGTATCAAGCGTAGTATACTAAGTATTGTGCATATCGGTCCAGTATCGGATAGTCACGTGCTAGGGCTGGGGCTGGATAAGTGTCTGCCCCGTCCGAAACACATACCGGATGTCTGGTAACATAGTCTCTATAATCGGATATTCATGACCTGGTCACAATATCCCGATTGGTTGCGCAACACTCAAGAGCACTAGTACCGTATCCTGCGTGACATCATCTCCACTATGACTGAAGTGATACTTCCGTCTTGACATCACACCCAATACACTACGACTCTCTGATAAACCCAGAAGTGGTGTACTCAGAACCGGTTAAGCCATGTACCACCAAGACCAAAGTCTACCGATTATCGCAAGTATTAGCGATGCAAGTCTCAGGTTAAGACTATACACACCTACCTTGATTTCGGCCTCCCATAGACACATAGTCATAATACCAATGGGATTCCGAGGGGTCTATCCAGAGCGAAGCTGTTTCCCGTACCATCGGTGAAACACGACCTCCTATCGCACTTGCATAAGTATCCGATACTTATATATATGAGAACTATGCTGTTGTGCCCTCACAACGCGCACAAGTGCAATACTAGCCTATTCCGCATTATCGATGTCCAGTCTCGATAATACTCCGGCTAGGGATATTTAATGATTAATCCTTCGGGGACTGATACTGTCTCATATCATTCTCAGTCCAGGAACTAATCACAGGGACCTCTCTTCATTTATATATCTATGGTGATCTAATCACAAATGATGAGAGTGCAATTTCCTTGTCACATAGTTAATTTGCTACAACAACACAATGTTCTGTGTAAATAGTGACGCTATGGGTCATTTTGTCCAACAATCTCCCACTTGGCACGTAGCGAGTCACTCAAGTGTCCCACACCCGAACTATGTACGGTTCGCTCAAATTGCTGAGAAAAGCTTTCGTCAGCGGATTTGCATGATTATCATCTTGATCGCCACGATGTATGATCCGAACGAATCAGATGAATATGTAAGTATGTATCTGGGTCGTTGATGAGACCTTTAATTCTTTAGCCAGTGCTGATGCCTAGCTCAGCTGCTAACAGAACTATATCTAATCTAATTAGATATGTATCGACCCAAATAACTTCTATTGCTGCCTCAGCTGCTGCAATTAACCCGCATGTGTTGTTTATTCGGTAACAGTATCTTGCTTGGAAGATTTCCAGCTCACTGCACCGTTATTCAAACTGTATAGTACCGTTTGAGACTTTTAGTCATCTTTATCGGTTATAGGAAGCTTGCTACAGTGATCCCAGTCACTTCAAGTTCTCCTTCTCCATAGACTAAGACAGCATCCTTAGTTCTCTAAGATACTAACGGATGTTCCGAACATCAATCCAATGACTATCACTCGGATTAGCCTGTTTGTGAATCCATATGCTCAAAGCGTATGATACACCAGGTCTTGTACATTTTTCAATATACGGTTCCACGGAGAGTATTTCGAAAGCCAAGCTTTCGCCGACATTTTTTTTATGGGAATATCATTTCCAAGAAATGACGTATTATCATTATTTTATAGGACAGCCACTGTCAGTGCGCTCCCACTAACCCTCTTATTTACACAAGAATCATTTTCGTTTTGAATTAAATCATACACCATTATGATTACATCAAAATGATAATTCCAAGAACTTATGCTCGCGTCAGCAAGCATCATCCAAATGGATCTACCGTGGCAATAGGTAAAAGGTTGAATCGTAATCAACACAATGTCGATAACGATACCTTTCTGTTAAAAGCCTAGCTTTATACGTTGGTATGTTGCCATCCATGTACGTCTTCCTTGAAGACTTATATAGTACCAGTAGGCACAATGCCATGTGGTACATCAACTAGTATCCAAACTGGTTGATATACATGGAATCCATTTCGGACTCATGACACTTTGTCATAATAGGGAGTCGATACCTCATATCACTTCCTTTGTTCTCGTGTATTCGAAGATTAATGGTATAGTTTCATCATTGATCAACTATATTTGTTCCATTAAGATTCAATGCCTTGAACAATATTACTCTGATTTTCATCGAGTTATACTATCCTCCCACTTACCACTGCATATCGGTATTCCTCTTAGGAAAACCGCATGGTGAGCAACAATCTAATTGTTCTCATGTGAGGTGTTAAGTACAATACTTATGGTATCCATATGATGACCTACAATTGGCACTTATCATATTTGGGTTTTAGTTTGGTATCATCCAAACATATGCCAAGCATACCCAAATAGTCAGGAATGAGAAACCCGGTTTCTTTCCCGTTCATATCTAATATGATATCTGTCAAACAGATTATTATGGAACCTTATTCAAAATAAGTTCTTGCACTGTTTAAAGCTTATCCGTTGAAGGAAATGGTAGCTCAAAGCGACTCGTGATTAATCTTATTATGTTTAACAAAATTCGGTTAATCCTATTCGGACACTCCGTCAAAATGACGTGTTCCGGGAGGAGTCCTCATTGAAAGAATACTATACTCTTTCAAGTATACGAGAAACTTACTGCTTAAGTATTTTCATTACGGTCTTACCGTGATGGTGTAATACTATAACCGATCTGTTTGTCTATTCCGTGTCGAAACTATAAAAGTTTTCGATTTGTGTTCTTCAAAATAAACACACAACCATTACGCGATGCCACATCCGTATAGGTCACGTAATATTCATATCTACCTCTAGCCTAGCTAGACACGGGCCCAATTGCTTCACTATGAACTAGGGCTAATAGATCGGTGGCATTTTCACTTTTACCGAGTAAAGGTGTTTTAAGCACTTTGCTTAATAAACTAGATTCGTAGACTTTATTTGAATGGAATCAAAACAGTCCAAGTACCCACTCTTCGAAAGTGTGGATATACGAGTCTTGTTTGATTGTGTCCCAGACAACAATGCCACAATTAGTTTCTTAACTGATCAAATCAGTTTGAGCTATTTATTTGTCATGTTATGTATTTGAGATATTATTTATATTCAAAATATAAATTCTGTTATTCACATCCAATGTGTTTATCCCAATATCATCTTTATATAATAAAACACTTTAGTGTTCTAGAATATAAAGGTACACCCGCAGCGGGTTATACGCGATATATAGATAATGTTTCTAGTCAAACTAGTTACATTATAACAGTTTCTTAATTTAGGTACTAACCCGAAGGTAGTTCCAAAATTCAGATATCTACGGTTAAAACAGCGACTATCGTCCCGTTTACTATTCGCAGATAAATCTCAGTTGAAGTCAGTATCTTGTTCAAAACAGATTCTGAATAACAGTACATATTTATGTATCACACTAAGCATTTAAAATCCAATTTCAATACTAGTTGTGAACATAATTATGACAATCATATTTGAAGTAAGAGCCTTGCTCGTCTTCAATTCCTTCTTTGGATTTGTCCTATTATCTTCCTAGAAGACCTAATCCTTAATTCTGATTCAGAAATTAGGGAGTCTACTTGACAAGTATAATGGATTAAGCGCTAAAGTTATCATTATATGAATATTCTAAATTTCATATTCCACTAATTCGCTTAACTCCGGGCTTTAGACATAATTCATTATTTTATCAAATAAAATAACTTATTAATTTCCAAGACCATCTTGAAATTATTCCCAATTTGAAAATTAAATCATTTAAAATATTTTAATCCAAGATTATATTTTAAATATCCAACTTTTCAATTTTATCTTGATTACAATAGTCCAACTATTTAATCAACGATTTTTGGTACTATTGATTATAATGATTATAATAGTCCAACTATATAATCAAATATAATTTAAATTAATTAACCTCAATTACATTGATTATTATAATCCAATTATAAAATCAATTGTAAACTGAAATTAATTAATTCAAATATATTGATTAATATAATCCAATTTTATATAATCAACTATAATACAGTCCAACTGTTTATTAAAACAACAATTTAAATATTAGTCCAACTAACATTTAATAATACGACGAAATAATTTGAATGAGCGCGTATGGCGAGTAATTGAACGAGTATTGCAAAATCAATTCTTGCCTCCCACTATTTTTCGTCGAGCCTCTAACCCTCTGTCGAGTACTCGGGAAACCGTGTTTCCTAGTGGGCTAGGATCCCGTTAAATATCACACAATCTTGACTTTGGCCAACAAATTGTATGATAATTAACTAGGTAGATCTCGAAGATCAATTGGATCCCATCCAATTCCTAGATCCAGTAGGCGGATATCCAAATCCTAAACATATATCTTATATATGCCAATACATCCAATGTATTACCTAACCTTTTTTCCTCTGAATCAACTAAGCCTTGGCTTTGGCACAACAAACCTAGTGATCCCAGTCAAGCGGGACCCATTGACCATGGAAAGCTTCGTAATCAATGTCGATGGACAAGAAGTGGTCTTGACTTTGGCCAACAAACCACAACTTGGACAAGACACCGATATGGAACAAAACTCTCGTGATTCAAACACATCTTCGACGGACAAAGGGCTTGACTTTGGCCAACAACCCAATGCCAATCTCGGATCTTGAGTAAGAATCACTCAATGGAAGGAAAAAACACTTGATATTGAACGAGGGTTTTTCGCGTGCAATTGGAAACCAATTTATTATCTTTGTTAAGGTCTCATCATCATACACCCTTAAACATGCATTCTAAACACATAATAAAGCGCATATGAGATAAAATAATAATGATATGCGGATGGATACTTTACATTGATCCTAGATCAAATCTCTCATTTTCTCTCTCCAAAACTAGCACATGTATTTAATTCTACCCGTTACACTACACTTCTAAAGAAACCTCATTTACATTGAGGGGAATAGGTGAGAAGAGAATACAAAGAGTATATAGGTGATAAGGCTGGACACGCAGGTCCAATTTAATAAATCAAATTTATTACAATTTCCAAAATTGTCCCACCTGACTAATATCCATCTGATATACATTATTCACGCATCGCAACCATGTATTCATACAAGCATGTTATCAATCAATCTAATCCAATTAATTAATCTGATAATTAGTGATCATCCAATGTTCAAACAACGATTTGATTTTTATTCGAGTCAAACTCGTTTTACGAATAAGTACTCAAAGTACGAATTCTCGAATTAAATTAAACTACATAATTAAATCCAATTTAATACGCATTTAATTCTAATTCACTATTTAATTCCAAATTAAATATTACACTTTTATTTAACGAACCTTCTACGATTTAAATTCCAAATTCAATCGTTATGGGTCTCAAAGCCCAATTAACGTCAAACGTTTATTTAATTAAAGTCCAATGGGCTTTTAATTAATTTCTTAAGGCGTGGACTTTTGGTCAACTCGGGTCAAACCGATAACCAAAGTCCAATCCGGGAGTTACCCCATAAGCCTTTAAATTAATTTTGGCCCATTAGGCCCAATTAAATAATTAAGGTTCATTAAGTCATAATTGGACTTTATGGATGCGGTTTTGGGCCTAATTGGATCCAACCAATTTTGCCTAAACCCAACTTTGTACAACAAAGCCCAAAAGCCCAATTATAACATTCAAGGCCTAATTTCCAAAACAAGCCTAATTAATTAACTTATAAAATTCCAAATTTCATAATTAATTAACCTAAGTGTTATACATAATTAACCACCTAATTAATATTTCTAAAACATCAATTAGCATACTTAATCATGTATTTCAACATCAAATAGTGTCTAACACAATTTATTAAAACCAAACCCATTTTACATGCTTTAAAGTCTTGGCAATTAGGGGTTTTTTAATCCGATTTGGTTTCAATCAAATTGAATCCACAATCATCATTTCCCAAATCAATTAAACTCATCTAATGAATCAAAATACAAAAAACACAATGAATTTCATATCCAATTGAATTCGGCCAAGCCTACTTTAATTTGGGAAAATTGTTCCAAATCAAAATTTAATCCAATCAAACTTCAATTCAACATTACCCACTTGTTTCAAGTAATCCAATGATCAAACAAACAAAAAATTCACCAAGATATTAGGGTCTTTAATTTCGGCCAACATAAGCAATTTGGGGAAAATTGTTCCAAACTCATTTTCAACAAATTGATCCAATCAATCATCAATTAAACATACTTTAAGCATTCTAAATCATCCAATTTCATCAAACATGCTCAAAATCAAGTTTACCCAAATTTATCACTTTATGCCAACATAAAAAATTGGGGAAATTTGTTCCAAACACAATTTCTTCAAATTGATCCAATCAATCATTAATTCAACATCATTTAAGCATTCTTAATCAAACAATTTAATCAAATCATGCTTCAAATGATTTTACCCAATTTGTCATGCCCAAAATTTGGGGAAAATTGAATCCAATCCAATTTCATGAAATTGATCATGCACAACTTCAATTCATCAACATACAAGCATACTTTAACATCCAATTTAAACAAATCATGCTTCAATTGATTATCCCCAATTTTAACCCTAACTTTTTCATGCTTGTTCAAAGCTCAAGATACCATTGTTGGAGTTTCTAATTAGGTCCCAAGAACATCCAAAATCAAGCATAAAATCGCATGAATACATCAAGGAATAATGGCGGAAACATATACTCACAATGATTGGTTTGAGATGCAAAGAACACAAGTCTTTTCCTCCTCCATCAAGCTCGGTTTTGGGCCTCCTTGAACTGCAGTGGACTGCAGGGTGGGGCTGTTTTGGTGCTCCAAAAATTCGGCCATTGAAGACCTCCATTAAAGCTCCAAGCTTTGAGATTCCAAGCTCACAAAGTCACTTCCCTATCACCTTTGTATTCCTCCATAAGTGTGCTAGCACTTAGATCTTGCAACAAGATCCAAAAGCTTCTCTATTTTGTGTGAAAAAACCAGAAAAATGAAGATGAAATTCGGTCCTAGACCGTGTGAGAGGAGAAGAAGGTTTTTGGCTCCAAAAGCCTAAAACCGTATATGATTCCAAAAAAAGAGAGACAGAAAAGCTTTTTCATTTTTGTTTTATATATTTACCAAGTAAATAATAAATAAAACATATATCACTTTTAATACAAAAGTCAAAAAGCAAGAAATAAAATAATGTTATATTTCATTTCAAGCTTTTAAAAGCTTTTCACCAACTCAAATCAACTATTCACATCAAATCCATCCACTTTAATAAAGTGACAACATGTCATGTCACATCACATCACTCAAAGTGACAAGTGATTTGACAATTGATGCGACTAGTGATTGACGCTTGATGTGACTTGCGTGCCGCGCTCGGATTCGAAATGCAAATGCGCTCGCAATCACTCTCGGGCTCGGGTTCGCTAATTCCAAATTAACGAATTTTCCGTCGCATCGTAATTAAATGATTACGCCTACCGAAATCACTATTCATGTCGCTAACAAATTAATTCTAAATTAATTCGTTCGCCCGAATTAAAATCTAATTTCAATTCCGCGTCGAAATCCAGTTTCGTTATAATATATCGAATATATTAATTTATCGATTAATTCCAAATTAATCGTTCTCTCTCTTTAACGATATTTTATCCGAGATAAAATATCTCCGTAATTAATCCCAGATTAATTTTCTCTCTCATCGAATTAATCCCAGATTAATTAAAGTGCGAGTCATACGTCATCGGTGAATCTTCAAGAACCGACCCATGAGATCTCCGGATATGTTGGCAGTAAATACGGTCGTCGGACTATCCGAACACGTAAGTACCTCGTACTACGTTATACCGATTTACAAGACAAGGTTGGCTTTTAGCAAAGCGCCATGCCTACCCAATTCTCCAGAAATATTCTTACAGGAATATATAGATCTGTATCAAGCGTAGTATACTATAGTATTGCGTATTTATGTCCAGTATCTGATGATCACGTGCTAGGCCTAGGGCTGGAGTTGCGTCTTCCCCGTACGAAGCATATATCGGATGTCTGGTAACTAGTCTCTATAATCGGATAAACATGACCTACTCATAATATCACAATAGCTCGAGCATTTAAGAGAACGAGTTTCGTATCCTACGTGACCATCATCTCCACGATGTCCAGTCTCGATAATACTCCGGTTAGGGATATTTAATGATTAATCCTTCGGGGACTGATACTGTCTCATATCATTCTCAGTCCAGGAACTAATCACAGGGACCTCTCTTCATTTATATATCTATGGTGATCTAATCACAAATGATGAGAGTGCAATTTCCTTGTCACATAGTTAATTTGCTACAACAACACAATGTTCTGTGCAAATAGTGACGCTATGGGTCATTTTATCCAACACATCGGTGAATCTTTGGGAAGCGACCCATGAGATCCCCGGATATGTTGGCAGTAAATACGGTCGTCGGACTATCCGAACACGTACGTACCTCGTACTACATTTATACCGATTTACAAGACAAGGTTGGCTTCTAGCAAAGCGTCATGCCTGCCAAATTCTCCGGAAATATCCTTACAGGAATATATGATCTATATCAAGCGTAGTATACTATAGTATTGCGTATTTATGTCCAGTATCTGATGATCACGTGCTAGGCCTAGGGCTGGAATTGCGTCTTCCCCGTACGAAGCATATATCGGATGTCTGGTAACTAGTCTCTATAATCGGATATACATGACCTAGTCATAATATCCCAATAGCTCGAGCATTTAAGAGAACGAGTTTCGTATCCTACGTGACCATCATCTCCACTATGACTGGAGTGATACTTCCATCTTGACATCACACCCAACACACTACGATTATCAATATACCCAGAATTGGCGTATAAAAAACCGGTTAAAGCCCTGGACGAGCTCAACTAAAGTATATCGATTGTCGTAAGTATTAGCGGTGCAAGTCTCAAGTTAAGACCAAATACACCTACCCTGATTTCAGACTTCCATAGACACATAGTCATACTACCAATAGAATTCCGATGGGGTCTATCCAGAGGAAAGTTGTTTCCCGTACCATCGGTGAAACACAACCTCCTATTACACTTGCATGAGTATTCTATACCCAAATATATGAGAACTGTGTTGTTGTGTCCTCACAAACGCGCACAAGTGCAATACTAGTCTTTTACGTATTTATCGATGTCCAATATCGATAATACTCTGACTAGGAATATTAAACGATTTATCCTTCGTGGACTGATATTGTCTCATATCATTCTCCGTCCAGGAAAAAATCATAGGGACCTCTCATCATTTATACATCTAGGTGATCTAATCACAAATGATAAGAGTGCAATCTCCTCTGTCACATAGTTAATTTGTACAACAACACCGTGATCTGTACAAATAGTGACGCTATGGGTCATAATTGTCCAACAATATCCCGCCATGTAGGAGTTCGTAGTACACTCAGGATTAAGATCAATCCATATATGACCATCAAGTAGATCGAAATGACTTTCTTTGTTTTACGGATATTATAAGAATGTCATTTCTATCTAGGTCCAGTCCTATATGATCACATCATATAAGGTGCCTCCATTCTCATGTCTCTACATGGACGATCCGGATTAAGATCTCCATCTAAATATAGAATAGACCGCAGCTATAGATAAACCACAAATAAAGTACCTGGTTTGTTTGCTTTCTATGGACTATTTAAGATTACTAACTTCAGACTTAAATCCTCTGGTGCATGACACTCATACACCAAGTCTGAAGGTACATAAGTAATTTACGGTATTTATGAAGATATATAATATGCGAAAATTAAACAAACAATTTGATAAATGAATACTGCATCATTTTATTTCTAAACACAAGAAACCGTTTACATCACATGTAGCTCTAGGGCATACATCCCAACAATCTCCCACTTAGCCGGCAAGGTCTTTGTAAACGGATCAGTAAGGTTCTCTGCGGATGCAATCTTTGTGACGCTAACGTCCCCTCTCTGCACTATCTCCCTGATGAGTTGATATTTCCTTTCTATATGCTTTCCCCTCTTGTGGCTTCTTGGCTCTTTGGAGTTCGCCACTGCTCCACTATTATCACAATAGAGGGTGAGTGGTTTATCCATGTCTGGAACAACATTTAGATCTCCCAAGAATTTACGGAGCCAGACTGCTTCTTTAGCTGCTTCACAAGCTGCTACATATTCAGCCTTCATGGTGGAGTCGGCAATGCAAGATTGCTTTATGCTCCGCCATATAATAGCCCAACCACCTAGGGTGAACACTAATTCAGATGTTGATTTCCTGGAATCAACATCTGTCTGAAAATCAGAGTCTATATACCCTTTCAGGATCATATCCTCACCAGAATATATTAGCATATAATCTCTCGTTCTCTTAAGATATTTGAGAATGTGTTTCACAGCCACCCAGTGATCCAATCCCGGATTTGACTGAAACCTACTGACTACTCCAACTGCAAAACAGATGTCCGGTCTCGTGCATAACATAGCATACATGAGACTACCAACTGCTGAGGCATATGGGATATGTCTCATTTCCTCAATGCCCTGAGGTGTCTTAGGAGACTGTTCCTTCGACAAATGAATTCCATGCCGATAAGGCAGATTGCCTTTCTTGGAATTCTACATCCCGAATCGCACAAGGATCTTGTCGATGTAGGATGCCTAAGACATAGCTAACAGTCTTTTCTTACGATCTCAAAGTATCTGGATCCCAAGAACATAACTCGCCTCTCCCAAATCTTTCATTTGGAATTGCTCAGCTAGCCAGGTTCTTACGTCTAATAATATCCTTTCATCATTCCCAATGAGTAAGATGTCATCAACGTATAAGACAAGAAAAACCACCTTCCCGTCAATGACGCGCTTGTATACACAAAGCTCATCAACATTCTGCTCAAAATTATAGGACTTGATCGTTGTATCAAATCTTATATTCCAAGATCGAGATGCCTGCTTGAGACCATAAATGGACCTTTGCAGTTTGTAAACTTTTTACTCTTGACCTTGGGCGATGAACCCTTCTGGTTCTATCATATAGATACTTTCATCAAGATTGTCATTCAAGAATGCAGTCTTGACGTCCATTTGCCAGATTTCATAGTCATAATATTCGGTTATGGATAGAAGAGTCCGGATGGATTTTAGCATAGCTACTGGCGAGAAAGTTTCCTCATAGTCAACTCCCTCTTTCGAGGTATAACCCTTGGCCACTAGTCTAGCTTTGAAGGTATGTACCTTCCCCTCTGATCCCCTCTTCCTCTTGTAGATCCACTTGCAACCTATGGGTTTTACTCCATCAGGTTAGTCTACAAGGTCCTAGACTGAGTTGGAGTATAGGGACTCCATCTCCAGGTTCATGGCTTTGAGCCATTCTTCTTTGTCAGGATCATCCATTGCACTATTTTAGGTCAATGGATCATCTATACCATCACTAGAGGCGACAACTTGTGCCTCTCCAACCCCTAAGTAGCGATCAGGTTGTCGTACAAATCTCCCACTACGTCTAGGTGGTAGATCATTCTGACTTGGAAGTATCTGACTATCAGATGTCGAAGGTGCTATGTATTTGTCAACTTTCGTTGACGATGGCACGCTGGTCGAACCAGTAAGAAACTCCTCGAGTAATATTTTACTACGAGGTTTGAACTCCCTCATATAGTCCTCCTCTAGAAACGTAGCATTTGTCGATACAAATACTTTGTTATCATCAGGATTGTAGAAGAATCCACCCATAGTCTCCTTCGGGTAGCCTACAAATAAGCATACTTGAGAACGTGGTTCCAGTTTTGTAGTCTTATTCTTCAGGACATGTGCTGGACACCCCCATATGCGGAAATGTCGTAAACTAGCTTTACGACCATTCCACAACTCTAAGGGAGTCTTAGGAACAGACTTAGATGGAACTACATTAAGGATATACATTACTGTTTGTAGTGCATATCCCCAGAATGAACTAGGTAGTGAGCTATAACTAAACATAGATCTCATCATGTCTAGTAGGGTTCGATTTCTCCTTTCTGCAACACCATTTTATTGTGGTGTTCCAGGCGCTGTGAGCTGGGATACTATCTCATGCTCAACTAAGAATTCCTCGAAGTCTTTGTCGATGTATTCCCCTTCGTGATTCGATTGTAGAGTTTTGATTATCTTACCTAATTGGTTCTCAACCTCAGCACGATACTCTTTGAACTTTTCAAAGGTATCTGATTTGTGATGCATTAGGTAGACATACCCATATCTTGAATAATCGTCAATGAATGTGACGAAGTATTCATAACCACCTCAAGCTTTTACATTCATTGGTCCGCAGACGTCCGAGTGTATTAGCTCTAGTGGTTGACTAGCTCTTATACATTTTCCAGTAAAAGGTCTCCTGGACATTTTTCCTTCTAAACATGATTCACAAACGGGTAAAGTCCCGAGCTTTAACTGGTTTAAGGCTCCGTCCTTTATCAATCTATTTATCCAGTCAAGGTTGATGTGACCAAGTCTAAGATGCCATAGATATGTGTCATCGTGAGAAATCTTTTGCCGTTTCATTTTTGGTTTTTCAACCTTAAACATTTCAGTGTTGAGCAGTGACTTATGCGTTAACGGTCTTAACACATACAAGTTATTTTCTGAGTTTCCTGTGTACATAGTCAATCCATTTCTACTAATAATAATCGAATTGCTATTAAAAGAAATAGAATAACCATCATCCATAAGTTTAGAAACAGAAATCAGATTCCTGCGGAAACCATGAATGAATAACACATTGTTCAAATTTAAATAAATATTATTAATAAAATTTAAACTGGAAACTCCAACAGCTCTTGCTGAAACGGCATCCCCTGTCCCGACTCTCATGGCGTAATCATCTTCAGCAAGGTCCCTCCATGAATCAAGTAGCTGTAAAGAAGAACAAACATGGTTAGTGGCCCCGGAATCTATAATCCAAGAGGATTTATCATCCTCCACTAATAGAGATTCAATAACGAGTAAATCATATTTACCTGTTTCCTTTTTTCTCCTTTAGCTCAGCAAGGTATTTAGGACAGTTCCTTTTCCAATGCCCATTCTTGTCGTAATGGAAACATTTTCCTTTGGGCTTGGTTTCCTTGGAGCCTTTCTTGTTCTTCTTTTTCATGGGCTTACCCTTAGCCTTTTCAGTGCCTTTCTTCTTCTTCTTTGCATATTTAGAAGATTCGGCAACATTTGCCTCTGCACTGGACTTACGAGGATCCACCAGTATGGATTCACAATGGGTGAGCTCATTAAGCAGTTGGGTCAAAGTAAAAGACAACTTGTTCATAACATAGTTGCTTTTAAACTGTAGGAAACTCTTCGGAAGAGTTTCCATAAACATGGTCACCTGGCTACGCTCGTCAATACGAGCTCCATGGGTTTCAGCAGTATTGAGATAAGTCATTATCCTTAAGACATGCTCTCGGACTGATGTTCCATCCTTCATCCTCGCAGTCATCACTGAGACCATGGCCTCATGGTGTTAACGCTCCGAAGGCTGCCCAAAACATGCCCTGCAATGACTCCATCATCTGTGATGCTAGAGCCATAGGTTCATGCTTTGCAGTAAGAACCTCAGACATCCCTGCTAGCAAGTAGCAGCGGGCTTTCTCATTTGATGCGACCTATTTCTGATAGGTATCGCGCACAGCTTGGCCAGTATTTCTGGCCGGCTCGGGAGGACGTTCCTCCGTCAGGACAAACTTCAGGTCTTCACAGACCAAGATAGCATTCATGTTACTTTTCCACTTAACATAATTTTCTCCGGTCAACTTATCATTTGAGAGAATAGAAAAAATGGAGAAACCATGGCTGAAAATAAAATAAACATGCATTTAACATTCATTCATCGCATATTAAAATCATCAAAGAATTTGGGCATAAAATTAAACATGATGCATGAACCATGAATAATGAATTAGAAACCTAAGATAATTACCATGCCACGGAGATCTATCATCCCACAAGTAAGTGCCGTTGTAGGGTAGGTCAAGTACTTGCATGATAGATTGAGACAATCTCAGCTATTTTAATATTTGCGGTAATAACTCTTATTCCTATATTAAACAACTACCATTTTATTCGACCAAGGAATTTCATTAACAGTTAATTATTCCTTCGTGAGTGTAACCCGTCGTTTCGGGATTCTTTGACTTAACGAGTGAAGTGCCACCGTAGGGTAGGTCAGTTCACAAGATACATCTAGAATCCCTATCCTCTCGGAACCCAAACTTGATATTGACCCAAAATGGACACCATCCGTAGGGGGATGAAAACAAAGCCGTCTCGAGGCACCTTTTGAATCTCACGTTTTTGGACTAACAACGGAGATCGTGGGATGTACTGTCGTATATCCCTCTCCCACTCACTATTTTAAACTTAAGGTTTCTATCTAAAATATCTAATATTTTATTCTAACTAGTGTGGATAAACTCATGGCGGCTAAATCATAAATCTTATTTACACTAGTTTGTCATAAGTGAGCTACAATATTTTAACTCTTAAAATACTAGGCACTTTTAGGTCTAAAATCATGGAATTCTAAATGGTCAAAATTCAATTAAACATTTTAATAAATTTTTAGTGCGTCATAAAATTCAATGGTACGTGGAATTGTATCCCGAGTGTAGACCACATTTACGTCCATACGGAATCGGCTATGGAATTTATATCCGGGTTTTCATCCTATATACCAATGGAATTTATTATGCACCAATTAAGTACAAAATATTAGAATTCAAGTTTTAGACATAAATCCCATTAATCTAATTAATGATTTCAATGCATATCATATTCTAATTTAAATATTTTAAATTTCATAAAATCATAATTTCATGTCTATTACGATAATGCATTTATGACATGTTATGGCAAGTAAAATGCACGAGTGGGCACCCTGGCTATATGACATGTTATTCAAACAATAAACATACATCTAACATAAGATTTATTTTGCATTGATCGGGCTCTTATTTTTCCTATACTAATCTAATTAGTACAAAAGATATACCAAGGCATTCCTTGGCCTTCAAATCCCGCTCCAAAGTGGTATTGTCTCCTTTTGCGACTTCAGTGCTCCATATTACAAAGAATTGAAATTTTACATTGAAAACTAAAATTACAATGAATATAAACAATGGCCTTATGGCCTTACAATCCAAAATAAAAACCATCTACAAAAATAAGAGCCATAAAGATTTACGACCAATGCAAAATCCATTCATCACATGAAATATCAAAACCATTCATCACATGAACTCAATAATGTGCCCACTCATCTAAGCATGCATATCATATTTATAAATCATATAAACATGTTAAAACAGAAACTTTAAATAATAAAGTGAAGGGTTAAGAGTACTTTTCAACCTCGCTCTTGATGCCAATTGTAGGGAATGTCTTCCCTCGCGCAGCGGAAGCGGTAATGCTCACGGACCGAACTTGAAAAATTTTTCTACTCTCCCTTCGCTTTGGCCAAACCACACCAGTGAGTTCACTGATGTTTTGCTTCTATTTTGGCCCCGAAATACCCCTGAAATAGTCCCCGAACAGCCCCTTGAACTGCAGTGAATTAGTGGACTGTTTTGTACCAGTTACACGCGCGAACTTCACCCAATTTGAACCAGTTTATGCGTGAAATGCAGTGATAATTCATGTCTGATTTTTCTCTAAAAATCAATCCTAACACAGCCCTAAAAATCCCTAAAAGTGTTTCCCAAAAACCCGAGTTAAATCCAAACAAAACCGAGCCCCAATGAATGGGAAGTGCGTGCGGCAGTGGGCTTTAATTTTGCCCACTGCCGTGAATGGTGAGAGGAAGGGGAAGAGTTTTCCAACGTCACAAGGTCTTCCGAGCTATGTCTCGTTACCAACGGAGGGTAGTGTGGGCTACACTCACAAATTAATCTCTAAACGGTTTAGAGATTAAGATCACACACCGAAATAATTTCAGGTTCTTCAATGATGTTTCTCAACTCTTGAGAGCTTGAAGAAGAGATGGGGGCTAGGGTTTTTTAATCACTTCTCTGTCTCTGAAAATTTAAATCATACTTTTTCTTTTATACTTATGGATAATTTGTTTCATAAAACAAATCAACCACTAGTCTCCCATCATCATCAAATTCGGCCAAGGGTAGGATTTCTAGTTTGATTTTGCTTCCAAAATAAACAAATCATAATCCTTATCATATATGAAAATTCAGCCAAGGGGTAAGTAATTGGATTTGATTTTGTTTCTCAAACAAACAAATCTTATTCCTAATCCATAGGGAATTTCTACCATGGTGGGTTATTTAGGTTTGACTTTGTTTCTCAAACAAACAAATCTTATTCCTTATCCAATAAGGAATCCTACCATGGTGATGATTTTTATTTCCAAAATAATTCTTAGTCTTATTAAATTAAATCATATATAATTTAATATGCTAATTTAATAATTATCATATAATTATTAATACTTTATATTAACATTTAATATAAAGTCTTGAGTGTGATGTATTTAATATTATTAATCATATTAATAATATTTATTCTTTTGTGAGTATATAATTGGACCGTCCAATTATATTAGCTCTGCTAAAGTATATCGAGCTAGCACGGGGACCAAGTGGACCTACAGTTCCGAGCTCCAATAATCTCGAAATATTAATTAAGCTCTTAATTAAATATTCCAAATTATTAACTTCGAATTATTCCACTAAAATTCTGAAGTTGTACTCTCATTGCCGTAGATGAAATAATAAGCTGAACCAAGTCGGTGTCTACCGATATAGTCATTGCATACAAATTGATCCTTCACGAATATCTCGTAATTAGAGCCGGGTCATAATGTCCGTTATACCCCTCTAATTATTTTTACCTTAAGTTCCATTGATTTTCTAATGAACAATTATTCATAACTGTTATGAATATTAATCTTTCTATTCGTAATAGAAAGACTTGAGCGCTCAAATCGTTCAAGTACCGAATCAACCCTTAAAGAGAGATACTCATCTACTTCTCGTAAGAAGGAGTGAATTCCATGTCTATGTAAAATGTTCCCAACTACATAACAGACTATGCCCCCAAAGTACGTAGTTATTGGTTGGGATTGCTACACCAACCTCACCTTTGTAAATCAAATGACATATCCCGCCATGCAGGAGTTCGTAGTACACTCAGGATTAAGATCAATCCATATATGACCATCAAGTAGATTGAAATGACTTTCTTTATTTAACGGATATTATAAGAATGTCATTTCTATCTAGGTCCAGTCCTATATGATCAAATCATATAAGGTGCCTCCATTCTCATGTCTCTACATGGACGATCCGGATTAAGATCGCCATCCAAATATAGAATGGACCGCAGCTATAGATAAACCACAAACAAAGTACCCGGTTTGTTTGCTTTCTATGGACTATTTAAGATTACTAACTTCAGACTTAAATCCTCTGGTGCATGACACTCATACACCAAGTCTGAAGGTACATAAGTAATCTACGGTATTTATGAAGATATATAATATGCGAAAATTAAACAAACAATTTAATAAATGAATAATGCATCATTTTATTTCTAAACACAAGAAACCGTTTACATCACATGTAGCTCTAGGGCATACATCCCAACAAAACCACCGTAAAATACCCCTGTACTGCACGCATAAACCACCATAAAATACCCCTAACCTGCATGCTTAAACTACTCTCAACACAGCCCTTGACCCTCAAAAAGCCCCTATGTCCTGCACTCCTAAAATCTCCAGCAAACCACTGAAAACACAGCCCCTGACCACCAAAAACTGCACTGAAAACACAACCCCTGACCACTAAAAATAGCCTCATAAATACAAGCCCTGACCACCGAAAATACCCCATGAAACAGTCCAGATTTTGCCGCAAAACTGCACCCAAAAACTGCCTTGTATTACCTTGGAAACTGCCCATTAAAACCGCACAAACCGCAGCCCCGACACACATGTATTATCGTAAAATAGTAAGCCAAAATCGTGACCAGAAAAAAAACAGCGAAACTGAGTAAAATAGCAGCCAAAACAGTGAAGCAGCGAAGGAAAATAGAGAATTAGTAAATCAGAAAAGTCGCGGAGCATCAACCCTTCCGACAACTGCGAACGCACTTCCGAGAGAAGACTTAAGAGGTTAAACCTGAGGGAAACCTTTTTATTTATTCTCTTTAATTTTTTTATTTATTTCCTTGTGCTATTTCGTATGAGTATTGTTGATTGGTGTATGCTATGACCATAGGATGAATGAAATATGTGTTATCTCTTACGGTATATTGGATGGAAACCCGGACGTAAATTCCGTAGCCGAAATCGAATGGACGGTAATACAGTCTGTACTCGGGATACAATGCCACGTACCGCTTGAGAGACACACGTATTTCATTTCATCCAACTTTGTGTTTGTGCATGATTTAGTTGTTTAGTATGTTATTAGTTTATGCATGATTTAGTCATTTAGTATGTTATTAGTTTATGCATGATTTAGTCGTTTAGCATATTATTTTCAAGTATGATTTAGTTGTTTCTTTCGCATTAGAAACTTAATTATATCTCTTCTACGTTTAGATTATCATCTATATTGTCATGTTTATTGATTTAATGTGTTCATGTGATTGCGTGTTTGCCGTTATGACTTACTTTTATGCATGCAAACTTAGATATAGGTCTTACTTTCATGTATGCGAACTTAGACATATGATGTATGCAAACTTAGACGTAGGTTACTCCTGCATATGTAGGTTACGTAGATTTGGTTAAATTATTGCACAAATCTTTTCATTACAAGTGGCATAAGTAAGGGACCATTCCGAACCCAATGGTTTGAGGTCTTCCATTGCGAAGGGTGAGTGCGGCCTTAAATCATTTTCCCAGTTCACACTGGGTGTCGACTCCATTTTTTTCTCTGGTTTAGTCTCTTGTAGGCTATTCCGTACTCCCGACTAGGCCACGAGCCTAGAACAGTGTCGCCGATTTCTGTGTCCTACAGTCATATTTTCCTGATAGCTACAGAATTTAAGAGTACTAGTTTTGTATCCCTACGTGATCATCATCTCCATATGACTGAAGTGATACTCCCGTTTTGACATCACACACAATACACTACGATTCTCAATATACCCAAAAGAGGCGTACACAGAACCTGTTAAAGCTCCGGAAGACCAAAACCAAAGTCTACTGATTGTCGTAAGTATTAGGGATGCAAGTCTCAGGTTAAGACCACATACAACTACCCTGATTCGGATTCCCATAGACATATAGTTATACTACCAATGGGATTTCGAGGGGTCTATCCAGAGCAAAGCTGTTCCAGGTCCAATGGCTAACAGAACCTCTTATATTACTTGCATAAGTATCCAATACTTAAATATATGAGAACTATATCATTAAGCTTCCATAACGCGCAAAAGTGTAATACTTGTCTATTCCGCATTATCGATGTCCAGTCTCGATAATACTATAACTAGTGATATTTAATGATTAAACTGTTTGTGGATTAACACCGTCTCATATCTTATTAATCCGGAACTAATCATAAGGACTTTATGATTTATACATATCCACGTAATCCAATTACAAAA
The DNA here is from genome assembly GCA_019454045.1 of Zanthoxylum bungeanum. Classification (NCBI taxonomy): domain Eukaryota; kingdom Viridiplantae; phylum Streptophyta; class Magnoliopsida; order Sapindales; family Rutaceae; genus Zanthoxylum; species Zanthoxylum bungeanum. The sequence goes on from SKCR01021660.1 coordinate 142,875, forward strand.
TGATAAAATAGCAATTTCCTTTGTCACATAATTAATTTGTACAAAAACACTATGTCTTTTACAAATAGTGATATTATGGGTCATAATTATCCAACATTGGAGACTCGTATAGATGTGTAGTGTTTATAGCGGATAAACATTGAAAGACTCACTAAAGATTCTTAATGATTAGTACACCAACGTCATAAGAATATTCTCGGGTTGAGTAGCATTTGTGATTCTTCGACTTGAGATACCATTGTGGGCATATGAGACATCTTCCACACTTAGATGGCAGTCACGTCACCGATCTATTTAGATTAGACATCCGTATGTTTGTTAGGTGTGAATAAATCCTCAGGGTGTCATACTGTTATGTGTGTGTCGAGATAGGATCCGTCAGTTCTGTATACATAGCATAGGTACTCCAAATATGATTAGCAATCAGATAAAATTCGCGGGCCAATGGTACAATTTAAAAGTGAGTTCTAAGTGTTCTTTTAGAGATTTCTAATAGAGACGTCAATGAGATTTTTCCCTATAGAGATTTATCGTTTACATCTATATCTCTGGGATAAATCTGGATACCTATGACGGAGAAATTAAACATATGCCATGACCTCGACATATATGATTCAGTGAGTTTATCTGTGGTCGTCATAATTTACGGGTGGGTAAATTATGGACACAAAATTAGAAATTAGAAATTGTGATGGATATGCCTAAATATAGAGAGTCCCACTAGTGAAATATACCAGTAGAGCACTAGGACAACTTTTATCAATAGTACTGATAATTTATAAGTCGTTTAAAAGTTAAACGAAAAATACCTGCAAAGGGACCTAAACATCATTTCCTATTTAATGTGTATTTGTATTTAATGAATGATTTTATTAAATACACATTAATTAAATGTCAAATTGTGATATTTGACATATATCATAAATATATATGTATTTGGATATTTAAAGTAAATTTAATATATATATTTAAAAAAATTTACATTTAAATAATTATTTAATTATTAAATATTTAAATATTTAAAGTATTTAAAAATATAAATATCATTAATTATGATATTTTTGAAGATGACTATAGTTGCTTTATTTGACTTGTTGAATATCATTAAATGTTATAATGATCATTTACACAAGTTGATTAACTGAATTAATGAAACAAAAAAAAAATCTATATATTACTCCAAATTTCGGCCAAGGCTATTTTTGTGAGCAAAAATTATTTTGTCTCTTTTTCATTCATTTAGATTAAGCCACCAAATATTACAAAGTGAGTTTTGAGAGAAAAAGTTTGGAGATCAAAAGAAAAGCTTGAAAACTTTGATTTTTGTAAGTTTTTCTTAAACTTTTTAAATTAGAAAATTATCTCTATGATACTTTTCTTCTGTACGCTTTAAGTTTGTAATTAGTTGGTTAGAAACTTATTTGAAAGATTCTAGCATGTTTGTTTAACAAATAAAGCATAAAATTAGTTTATTAGCTCTCTTTTGATTATTTGATAATCATGATGCCATTTTAGAGTTGTTAAGCCACTCATTGATTACCTAGAATTATTCTTGGGTTGTTTCGTGCTGGTGAGACTTGTTTGGTGTGGTAAAGATTGAATTAAAGTGTTGGATTTAATTGATTTGGTGTACTTTGTCAATTTGAAGAAATTATAAAATTAGGGTTCATAACCCATTCCAAATTTGGAAATTTTCATCTATGTGATGTATTATGATGTGTATATAATGTATATTAATTTTCGGGTTGATTGGATTTGATCTTGATATGTTTTCAACAAAAATAGACCAAATTACAAAAATTGAAAAATTAAGGGCTGTTCGGCAATTTGAAAAAATTTGGGGATTTTATTGCAATTTTTTTTGATGTGTTGGACACATTGGAAATCATTTTAGAATTGATTTAGAATAATCCAAAATTATATTTGACAATTTGAAGACTAAAATGAACAAAATGTAAAGTTTATGGGTCAAACGATAATTTCCAATAAATACGATTTATTGGTTAAAATTTCACTTGGGACTCTCAAATCCCAAGTTGTGTATGATTGTGTTTGTGGGCAGGGTAGTAGGCAGGATCTCGAGGGGAGTGAGGGAGGAAGACTCTGAATTAGATATATCTATCAAAACACGACCCGATGTGGGAGGTTAGTTCATGATCTCAGTTAGTTATGAATGTTAAATCTATAGTTATTCTTCATCCATACCGAGTGGCTAACACTAGAAAACTCTAGACGCTCTAACAAGGGTAAAGTAGTAAGTCTTCAAAGTAATAACCTAGAAACATAAACCCTTTCATCCCCAAAACCTAGAAAGCACACATGCATATACACATAAATAACCAAAATACGCACGTATGAATAAACCCATCCTTCATATCCCCATCACCACAAAAAAAAAAAAACACTACCATAAAAGTAACCAACACAAAGACATGCAAAATATCAGCATTATTGAGATCATAAACAAGCATTAAAAATAGAGCTAATAAGAGAAGAACTTACTTGAGAAAATTTAAGAGGGAGCTGAAGAACTTATGAGAGGTTGAAGGTTGTAAGATCATAGGAGATAGGAGAGCTCTGTTGTAGTTTCTTTGGAGAAGACGAAGTGATAATAGAGTAAAATAAAGTATGGTGGCCTTTAAATAAGCAGCTCGGTTTAATTCTGACCGTTCGATGGAAGACGGAGGCAATAATTGGTGACACATGTGAATATCTTATAGGAATAGACTTTCCTTAGCACAATGGAAGTTTCTTGTGTGGGCACCGGCTCCGGTATGGATCTTTAAAATTTTCTTTGTCTTCTCACTTTGTTGTAGTAGCCGAAATCAATCCTTTGGTGTCCAATGCTTGGATCAACCACTCGATCTTCCAAACTATGACTCGAAACCAACAAACCAAAGTATGGGCTTCACTCACAAAGATTAAACTCTAAACAATTTAGAGAATTAAGATGTCACAATGATGTTTGTCTTTTTGAATTTCAAACACTGTCACAACACTTGTAAATGTTTGAACTTCTTCTCGCTTTTCTCTCTTTTGCACTTATATGAATGAATGCAAAAATAATAACCCTAGAAGTGAGAGAAATGGTACAGATTATATTCTTTACACAAGCAAACTAACCTTTTAATTAAGCATCTAATACTTTCTTGTAATGACCAACACAAAAATGTGAATTCCATACCCAAGCATAAGAAATGATAAGCTAAAGATAATGATTTTGTCATTAAATACTAATGCTTTCTTTCAATGGCAAACACATAAATATGGAGGCCATACCAGAGCATAAAAATGGATTAGCTAATGACAAAACTTTTAGGTGTATACATGCCACCTAATAGACATAATAAGTTGGATAACAGGGCAAACCATATGACTTTGTCTCCAAGGTAAATAAAAATCACTATCTTTGGAGACCTCTAATGATAATGGAAGATTCACATTCTGGTGCAATGATTAAGCTAACGGCAACCAATTAATCTCTTTGGAGACCTCGAATGATAGATTATTTACACTACAAAGATTTGTTCGATATGATCGAGGTGAATAGAGTGAGACCAGGTTTTGTCACAGAGAGTGACTAGAATAAACTCAACAACAGAACTCTCGATCAGATTAGGTAGTGGATCAGCCACAGTGTCTTCCACCACATAGCACATGATACATATACTTACAAAATATGGATGATGAGTTAGAAGGCATGTACCAGGACAAGGCTGCTTGGAATAAAGTCATGTTAATGAGGCGTTTGGTGAATTTGAAGCTACGGAGTGGAACTTCCGTTGCAGAACACACCAATGAGTTCCAAAGTCTGGTGAATCAACTGTATGCAGTAGACATACAGTTGGGAGATAAGCCCTCCTAGTACTTAGTTCTCTTCCTAATAGTTAGGAGACATTGGTGGTTATTCTCAGCAATTCGGCTCTAGGAGGCAAACTTACCATGCCTTTGGTAAAAGTTGTCTTATCGAATGAGAGTTCAGGAGAAAAGACGTTGGCTCAAAACAGACAGAAGCCTTCATCATGGAGAATCAAGGAAGACATCGAGGAAGAGAAAGAGGGAGAGGTAGAAGCATAACCAGAGGTAGATCCTTATATAGAAGGACACCTATCTATAAGTTCTACGATTGTGGCATAGAAGGTCACTTAAATTAGAATTGCCGAAAACTGCAACGAGAGCAGGGTCAAGGCAATTTACAGCTAAAGAATAACAAAGGAGAAACACTGATAGTTGTCCAATGAGATGTAGTCATATGCTCCATACAGTAAGAGACATTGTAGGCATTGCATTTTACATGTGAAACCCGATGATGAGTCTCATTTTGAGGCACTACCTTTTGAGTCATGAAAACCGCGGGAAACGGATATCGGAAGGGGAAATTCAGAATAAGCAAGGTTCACTGTTTTCGTTCGTTGCTGCGTTCGTGCAGGCGTTCGAACGGAAAGCAGATTTCGAGCGTTCGTGTCACGTTCGGGGAGGCGTTCGAACGGTGTCGGTAATTCTGGTTTTGCTGCTAGCCTCACACCCCAGCCCATTTAGCTCCCCAAAGCCCATAAAACATCCCAAATTCCAAATAAATATTAATTAAAACATTAACAAAAACATTATAATAATTAATAATATAAAATTAATTAAATGATTAAATAAAACATATACCAAACATAAAATAAACAATTACCAACTTAAACTAAAATCATGCCTAAAATAAACAAATCACACACTAAATCAAAATATAATCATGCCTAATTAAAATCAATCAACCAATTATATTCCCAATCTAATAAGATTATTCCCAAACTTAAAATATTGTATTCCTAAACCAAGCCAATCAAATATTCAACCTTCCCTATCTAGCCAAGATTTGTCCCCCCTCAATCTTTGACTTCCCTTAACCAAACCAAATCAAATCCTTTGACTTCCCTTAACAAAACCAAATCAAATCCCTTTCCTTGTCAAGCCCAACCCTTTGCCTATAAAAAGAACCCTTCACCAAAGCCATTCGGGTGGACACAACCTAAGACGCCCAAGCCCTAGCTCTCTAGACTCTCCCTACACGCCCAAGACAAAAAAAGAGAAAACACTTCACATATACACAAAATGAAAACAAAGAACACGCCCAAGCCCTCTACCCTCTTTACTACACATGCAAATCAATAAGAAAATAACAAAAATTATCTTCATCCCCACTCTCTCATCACCGAATTACAGCAGCAAAACGACACCAAAACAGTGGGAAAAACAGTGGAACAGCGAGCCCAAAATACGAAACTAGTGAACCGGAAAAGTAAGGAGCTTTCATCCCTTCCGATCTCCGCGAAACGCAAGTCCGAGGACAACTAAAAGGTTAGACCTGAGGGTTATCTTCACACTTATTTCTATTTAATTTCTGTTCACTTATCTTGATTATATTTTCTGTATTTGTGGTATTTGTTGCATATATGATGTTTGTTGTGGATTTTGGATGAAAGGCTTGCCGCCTCTTGTGGTATATAGGATGGAAACCCGGACGTAAATTTCATAGCCGATTCCGAATGGACGGTAGTATGATCTGCACTCGGGCCACAACTCCACGTATCACTTGAGTAAACGACATGTTCTTTTGTTTAATTTGGAGTTGTTTAATTATTCCGCCATTTAATTTTCTGCATGTTATTTATTTATGTAATGATGAGAAAAGCGCATGGGCTTAGTAAGTGCGATGAAAGGTCCTCTAACTGAAGAGGTTAAAATCCTTTACCACGATGCTTCGCCGCGCCAAGTATCTTTGTGTTTACTTCTGTCTTTATTTTATGCATATTATATGTTCATTGCGCATGGCTTAGTAAATCGGGTTAAAGGCACTCCGTTCCACGGGGATAAGATCCTTACCACGATGCTTTGTCGCGCCGGATGACGTATATTCGATTGGACATGAGATGTGTTCAATCGGATATACAAGGTCCGATATCTCGTCTTTGTTATTATGCCTTTACTTTTATTATATGTTCATTGCGCATGGGCTTAGTAAGTCGGATTAAAGGCACTCCGTTTCACGGGGATAAGATCCTTACCACGATACTTCGCCGCGCCCCTTTTGCTTTCATGTATCGCGTCCCATTTCATGCATCAGGTCTGTTCCTGTTCGAACGCGTTCACGAACGCAACTCGAACGCGCATACATTTTTGCCTTATCATGCATCAGGTCTCATTTCCGTTCGAACGCGTTAACAAACGCCATACGAACGTGAGCATTCTGTTTCACTTCCGTTCGAACGCGTTCACAAATGCCATACGATGTGAGCATTCTGTTCATTTCCGTTCGAACGCGTTCACGAACGCTCCACGAACGTAAGCATTTCATGCATCAGGTCTGTCCCCGTTCGAACGCAACTCGAACGCGTATACATTTTGCCTTATCATGCATCAGGTCTCATTTCCGTTCGAACGCGTTCACAAACGCTATACGAACGTGAGCATTCTGCCTCAGTTTCGTTCGAACGCGTTTACGAACGCTACACGAACTCGAACACACTAAACTGAGACATACTCATCACATGCCATGCATAATTGTTTCTTAAGTGATTTTTTTTTATGAAACCACACATAGTCGTTCTTATCTTTGTGCACATAATAATGAAAAACATGTTTATTCCCTATGATTGCATTATCTACTTTAGTCTTGGCTTAATGTATCATGATTTATGCATCCGTGTTGTCGTCATTTTGATTATATGCAAATGTTACCATGACTGTTTGTGTTTATGATTACATGAATGATTGAGTTCTTGTGAAGTTATGTGCTTGTTATTGTAAAAGTCTACCTTTAAGCATGTGAATTTGGCAATAAGATTTGATTTCATATATGTTAGTTGTTACTTCCAACCATGCGAATTTAGGATTGTGGTGCACTTGGAAATATATGCATAGGCTTGGTTGGATTATTGCATAAATCTTTACATTACAAGTGGCACAAGTAAGGGACCATTCCGAACCCAATGGTTTGAGGTCTTCCCTTGCGAGGGGTGAGTGCGGCCTTAAATCTTTGTCCCGGTTCACACCGGGTGGCGACTCCATCATTCTCCGGTTTAGTCCCCCGTGGCTACTCCGTACTCCCAACTAGGCCCCCGAGCCTAGAACAGCATGCGTCGTCCAGTTTCTGTGTTCCCACAGTCTGGCGACTCCACTGGGGATAGAGAATCGGCCCCGAAATAATGCCTTGTAATGTATAGATTATGCTTTAATTAACCGTGTCTACAAATGTGCGAAATGAGGGTTGTGATAAAAGACATTTTTGAGGCTTGTTAATGATTTGGGTCTTCCCTCACTCACTACCTTTCGAGGAAAAGCTGTGAAGGCACCTAAATGATCATTACCATTAGCCTGTTGTGACATACTAATTTGGAGGATTTGTTGCTTATTCCTGACACCAAGCGATAAGAGCCTAAGAGGCTTGGGTATTTAAGTGAGCCTCGCTCCACCTTCCCTCTGGGGAATCTGCAACAAGGAATCCATTTGACAGTTAGTCACACACCATGACTTGTTGGCACGTACCGTAAGGTATAAAAAAGGCGCGCTTACTTGGTCGCTCGGACCCTTGAGTGGGGAGACCTAGTTGTAGGCAATCCTTCGCCGGCAAGAGTCTTTGTCCATGCTCCCACGAACCCATGCGTAGACCGGGTTGTATAGCCTATAACAAGTATTTCCTTGTGCTTTAGGACCATTATCATTTCGATGAACTGGACTCTTTGTCAAAAATGCGAACTGCTGGGCCATTTAAACTGGGGCAGGTTCGTATCTTATGACAATTAGGCCCAGAACTTCTGAAATGATGATGGGCCACACGGTAGAATTTACCTTTTTATGTTTATGGTATCTTCCTTGTATGCTTATGTTTGGGAACATTGCTATTTGAATCCATCTGGATCTTTTGTCATGAGATATGGGCTTGTTGGGCCATTTAAACTGGGACAAGAACGTATCTTATGACTATTGGGCCAAAGGCTTCTAAATAACAATGGGCCATTTTATGATTGTGTTCGGGATATTATCATTTGGATTTAGTTGGGCTCCTTGCCATAAGACATGAATTCGTTGGGCCATTTAAACTGGGACGGATTCACTATTATGACAGTTAGCCCAAAAGCTTCTAAAATGATAATAGGCCGATTTGTTTGAGAATTTTATTTGATTTAATATATGTTATATGCTTCTTGTGCACCTCATGCATACATACGCCTTGTTAACACCCACTGTGTCTTAAAAGACACGATAGATACCGTTTGGGTTAGGGAGAGAACCAGACTCACTAAGAGAACGGTTGGAACCATGAGTGGATCAGATAATGAAGTGTCCCGAATGGATCAGTTGGAAAACAGTCTCACAAAGATTACTGAACAGCTACAAGCCTTGACTACTGTTGTGGCTAGTATGGCTGTGCCCCATGCTGGGGGAAATTCTGAAAATGTGAGGCAAGAGGAATCTCCGAACAGATTGGGGGATGATACCCCTGCTTTTGATGACGAAAATGGCAGAATATGCAACAGGCAAAGTGATTGGGTCTCCGGCAGAATTTCAGAAACTTCGGGATCAGGTTGAAACAGTTACCCGCCAAGATGAGGGGTAAGTATGAAGAGTTGTTAGATTATGAGGCAATGACATTTGAAGAACAGTTGCCGGCTCAGTTCAGGATGCCAGACATGGCTAAGTTTACGGGAATGGGGATGGGGATCCGAGGGTCCATCTCCGTCAGTATGTTTCAGTCATGAGCTCAGTAGGTTTGTCCAAGCACCAGGCGCTAAAAATGTTTGGAATGTCACTTGAAGGGGCACCGATAGTTTGGTATCACAGCCTTGAGAAAAAGGTTAGGGAAGATTGGAAGGAGTTGGTTGATGCTTTTCTGAAGCAATACGTCACGGACTTGGAGATTGATTGTCACTCCGTGATTTGGAGAACACTAAGCAGAAGCCAGAGGAAAGCTTCAAGGAGTATGTAGACCGGTGGAGAAGTCAGTTGTGAAAATGCAGACTAGGCCCTCTGAGAAGGACCAAATTAAGATGATTATCAAGGGCACCAAGCCCTCCATCTATGGGAAACTGAGGAGGATGACCTCCATGATTGCAGACTTTCGGCAGTTGAGGGAAACTGTCATGGACATTGAAGAAGAGGAGACCGAGAATCGGAAGTTTTATGGCCAGAATAAGAAGAATTTTGGGGGGCATTCTGAGACAAGGCCCACTACTGCCGAGGTTACCGCCATCAGAAATAGGTGATTTTCCAACCTTGGCAGGCCTCTATCGAAGGTGTTTGAAAAGTTGAAAATGCAAGGACTCCTGAAACCCTTGGAACCTAAACCACTTCCAAGCCCTGTACCCCACTACCTTGACTTAAACTTATTCTGTTACTTCCACAACAAAAGGGTCACGAAACTGACAATTGCCTCCGCCTTAGGCATGAGATCCAAGACCTCATTGACACCCACAAAATACCTGACCCAGAAAGAGAACAACCCAATGCACATAGAAATCCCCTACCCAACTACATGATCAACTCTGGCCTACCCCACGAAACCCTTGTCCTCCAAGCTCTCAACACACTCAGCTTCATTGGGATAAGGATGACAATGATGAAGAACCATAGGCTGAGGAAGAAGGCACTGCTGTTTTTCCAAGTTTATCTTACATTTTAATAAAGACATTGATTTTGTTTGCTTGTTCGGACCTCTTTCTCAACAATAATAAAGAAGTTCATTTCGCTTACTTGCCTGAATCTCCACTTCTCAACTTGCAACATGAGCGCATTTGAGAAAAGCATTCAACCTTGGTACTATGAAATTTAGTGATGTTTAGAACACGGGGAATTCCCGAAAATGGCAAGCAGAAAAGATATGATGATCATCCAGAAATGAGTTCACCGAGCCGATTAAAGTGGAAAGGATGAAGCAGTACTTTGCGAGGAAGAATTGGCGGAAGACCTAACCCAACGGAATAGGAACTTCATCCATGCATGCATACACGTAACGTATTTTGGCATTCTTTTTGGTGTTTGTTTTGTTTTGTAAATCACAGGTTTCAACAACGAAAAAGAGAAAGCGTCAAATGCAAGTCAACCAAGAGCAGCAGACAGTACAATATTAGTCTGGGGGCGAGGCCCGCATCAGTATCAGCATGGGTCGAGGCCCACATCAGTATCAGCATGGGTCGAGGCCCACATCAGTATCAGCATGAGTCGAGGCCCACATCAGTATCAGCATGGGTCGAGGCCCGCATCAGTATCAGCTTTGGAGAGTCACAGGGTTGAGAACAGGGTTGAGACCCACATCAGTATCAGCATGGGTCGAGGCCCACATCAGTATCAGCATGGGTCGAGGCCCACATCAGTATCAACATGGGTCGAGGCCTGTATCAGTATCAGCTTGAGGATGAGTCACAGGGCGAGGCCCACATCAGTATCAGCATGGGTCGAGGCCCACCTCAGTATCAGTATGGGTCGAGGCCCACATCAGTATCAGCATGGGTCGAGGCCCACATCAGTATCAGCATGGGTCGAGGCCCGCATCAGTATCAGCTTGGGGATGAGTCACAGAGTTGAGACCCACATCAGTATCAGTATCAGCATGGGTCGAGGCCCACATCAGTATCAGCATGGGTCGAGGCCCGCATCAGTATCAGCTTGAGGATGAGTCCCAGGGCCAGGCCCATATCAGTATCAGCATGGGTCGAGTCCCACATCAGTATCAGCTTGGGGATGAATCCTAAGGCCGAGGCCTACATCATCAAAAGATTGGAATGAATCTAGGGTCGAGGCCCACATCGTCAGAATTATGGAATGAATCCAGGAATGAATCTGGGAATGAACCATAGGGCCGAGGCCCACGTCGTCAGAATTATGGAATCAATCCAGGAATGAATCCTAGGGTCGAGGCCCACATCATCTTAGTTTTGGAAGGAATCTCAGAATGTGGAAGGAATCCAGAGAAGGAATCTCAGAATTTGGAAGGAATCCCGAGAATGAATCTCAGAATTTGGAAGGAATCCAGAGAATGAATCTCAGAATGTGGAAGGAATCCAGAGAAGGAATCTCAGAATTTGGAAGGAATCCCGAGAATGAATCTCAGAATTTGGAAGGAATCCAGAGAATGAATCTTAGAATTTGAAGGAATCCAGAGAATGAATCTCAGAATTTGGAAGGAATCCAGATAATGAATCTCAGAATATGGAAGGAATCTCAGAATTTGGAAGGAATCCAGAGAATGAATCTCAGAATTTGGAAGGAATCCAGAGAATGAATCTCAGAATTTGGAGGAATCCAGAGAATGAATTTCAGAATACGGAAGGAATCCATAAGAATAATCTCAGAGTTTGGAACGAATCCAGAAGAATGAATAAGAAAGCTCGGAATGAATCCAAGGGGAGGCCCACATCAAACTCAACACACACAGGCGGACCAGGTGACAGCTGGCGAGTCAGGTAAGTAAAAATGCATTGCATAGACTTTGATAGGATTGTCACTGTCACACACTGCACAAGTCCCATCAAAGTGGGGGCGACTGTAGGCATTGCATTTTTGCATGTGAAACCCGATGATGAGTCTCATTTGGAGGCACTACCTTTTGAGTCATGAAAACGCGGGAAACGGATATCGGAAGGGGAAATTCAGAATAAGCAAGGTTCACTGTTTTCGTTCGTGCTGCGTTCGTGCAGGCGTTTGAACGGAAAGAAGATTTCGAGCGTTCGTGTCACGTTCGGGGAGGCGGTTCGAACGGTGTCGGTAATTCTGGTTTTGCTGCTAGCCTCACACCCCAGCCCATTTAGCTCCCCAAAGCCCATAAAACACATCCCAAATTAAATAAATAAATATTAATTAAAACATTAACTAATAATAATAATTTAAATTAATTAAATGATTAAATAAAACATATACCAAACATAAAATAAACAATTACCAACTTAAACTAAAATAAATCATGCCTAAAATAAACAAATCACACACTAAATCAAAATATAATCATGCCTAATTAAAATCAAACCAATTATATTCCCAATCTAATAAGATTATTCCCAAACTTAAAATATTGTATTCTAATCAAAAACCAAGCCAATCCAATTCAATTCCCTATCTAGCCAAGATTTGTCCCCCCCTCAATCTTGACTTCCTTAACCCAAACCAAATCAAATCCTTGACTTCCCTTAACAAACCAAATCAAATCCCTTTCCTTGTCAAGCCCAACCCTTTGCCTTAAAAAAGAACCCTTCACCAAAGCCATTCGGGTGGACACAACCTAAGACGCCCAAGCCCTAGCTCTCTAGACTCTCCCTACACGCCCAAGACAAAAAAAGAGAAAACACTTCACATACACAATAAAAAAAAAGAACAAAGAACACGCCCAAGCCCTCTACCCTCTTTACTACACACGCAAATCAATAAGAAAATAACAAAAATTATCTTCATCCTCACTCTCTCATCACCGAATTACAGCAGCAAAACGACACCAAAACAGTGGGAAAAACAGTGGAACAGCGAGCCCAAAATACGAAACTAGTGAACCGGAAAAGTAAGGAGCTTTCATCCCTTCCGATCTCCGTGAAACGCAAGTCCGAGGACAACTAAAAGGTTAGACCTGAGGGTTATCTTCACACTTATTTCTATTTAATTTCTGTTCACTTATCTGATTATATTTTCTGTATTTGTGGTATTTGTTGCATATATGATGTTTGTTGTGGATTTTGGATGGATGAAAGGCTTGCCGCCTCTTGTGGTATATAGGATGGAAACCCGGACGTAAATTTCATAGCCGATTCCGAATGGACGGTAGTATGATCTGCACTCGGGCCACAACTCCACGTATCACTTGAGTAAACGGCATGTTCTTTTGTTTAATTTGGAGTGTTTTAATTATTCCGCCATTTAATTTTCTGCATGTTATTTATTTATGTAATGATGAGAAAAGCGCATGGGCTTAGTAAGTGCGATGAAAGGTCCTCTAATTGAAGAGGTTAAAAATCCTTTACCACGATGCTTCGCCGCGCCAAGTATCTTTGTGTTTACTTCTGTCTTTATTTTATGCATATTATATGTTCATTGCGCATGGGCTTAGTAAATCGGGTTAAAGGCACTCCGTTCCACGGGGATAAGATCCTTACCACGATGCTTTGCCGCGCCGGATGACGTATATTCGATTGGACGTGAGATGTGTTCAATCGGATATACAAGGTCCGATATCTCGTCTTTGTTATTATGCCTTTACTTTTATTATAAGTTCATTGCGCATGGGCTTAGTAAGTCGGATTAAAGGCACTTCGTTTCACGGGGATTAGATCCTTACCACGATACTTCGCCGCGCCCCTTTTGCTTTCATGTATCGCGTCCCATTTCATGCATCAGGTCTGTTCCCGTTCGAACGCGTTCACGAACGCAACTCGAACGCGCATACATTTTTGCCTTATCATGCATCAGGTCTCATTTCCGTTCGAACGCGTTAGCAAACGCCATACGAACGTGAGCATTCTGTTTCACTTCCGTTCGAACGCGTTCACAAACGCCATACGAACGTGAGCATTCTGTTTCATTTCCGTTCGAACGCGTTCACGAACGCTCCACGAACGTAAGCATTTCATGCATCAGGTCTGTCCCCGTTCGAACGCGTTTACGAACGCAACTCGAACGCGTATACATTTTGCCTTATCATGCATCAGGTCTCATTTCCGTTCGAACGCGTTCACAAACGCTATACGAACGTGAGCATTCTGCCTCAGTTTCTTTCGAACGCGTTTACGAACGCTACACGAACTCGAACACACTGAACTGAGACATACTCATCACATGCCATGCATAATTGTTTCTTAAGTGATTTTTTTTTATGAAACCACACATAGTCGTTCTTATCTTTGTGCACATAATAATGAAAAGCATGTTTATTCCCTATGATTGCATTATCTACTTTAGTCTTGGCTTAATGTATCATGATTTATGCATCCGTGTTGTCGTCATTTTGATTATATGCAAATGTTACCATGACTGTTTGTGTTTATGATTACATGAATGATTGAGTTCTTGTGAAGTTATGTGCTTGTTATTGTAAAAGTCTACCTTTAAGCATGTGAATTTGGCAATAAGATTTGATTTCATATATGTTAGTTGTTACTTCCAAGCATGCGAATTTAGGATTGTGGTGCACTTGGAAATATATGTCATAGGCTTGGTTGGATTATTGCATAAATCTTTACATTACAAGTGGCATAAGTAAGGGACCATTCCGAACCAATGGTTTGAGGTCTTCCCTTGCGAGGGGTGAGTGCGGCCTTAAATCTTTGTCCCGGTTCACACCTGGTGGCGACTCCATCATTCTCCGGTTTAGTCCCCCGTGGCTACTCCGTACTCCCAACTAGGCCCCCGAGCCTAGAACAGCATGCGTCGTCCAGTTTCTGTGTTCCCACAGACATGTCTTCTGATGAGTATTAAAAAGTGTACACTGAATAAAAAGGAAACTAATCATTTTACACTTATAATTTCATTAACCCCCTTCATTTAGCACAATAGTTAAATAATAATTATATTTATTTTTTATTGTGATTTTTATTTATTGTGTAGGTAAAATACTGTTTCAGAAGCTCAATAAGAAAAATGGATATGAGATCTGAATTCAAGAACCCAAAAAATCCCAAAAAGAGCGTGACAACTAGATTCAATTTGAACTTGAAAAATATTCACCATGTTTAGATTGGTAACAAAATGAGCTTATAATGTATTTACCCACACATGTATTTTTTATATTATTATAATATATTTATATTTATATAATATATATAATATATTTTGAGGACCCATCGAGATTTTATATATAAAAACTTTTTTATATATTATATTAGAAGTCCCACCAAGATATATATATATATATATATATATAATATATATATATATAATATATATATATATATTATAATATATTAATTAAAAAAAAACAATTGCTTCCACCTTGCATGCTTGCAAATTGCAAGATCAACTTATAATTTGCAAGCAAAAGATGTTGAGCACCTCTATAAATAGAGGTGCTCAGCACCTCATTTCCTTAGCATCCTTTATAAGTTTTTCTCTGAAATTTCGTGAAGGGTTTCGTCTCTTGTTTTTTTTTAAGCTTTCTTGAAATTTCTTTTTCTTTCAGTGATAAAATTATGAGTGTTTATTCAAATCATGGTAGCTAATTTCACCATGTTTGGGTAACTGGTGTGAAACTTTTAATATGAGAATATAGATTAATCTCATTTATATTATAATATATAAATTGTAATCTAATAATTAATATTTAATTTAAATCTGATTAATTATTGACAAACTTTGTTACCATCTATATGACTGCTTTTATTTATTTGACATAATTAATACCCAACTGAACTTGTTATAGACAAATATTATCACCGCCTTTATGACTGATTTTATATGTTTTAGGATATTAATTCCTGAAATAAATTAACTGGGTAATAATGACAATTTCTATATTATAAAAAATAAATTTTCAAAATTTGAAATATTAAAATGGTCATATCCCCAATATTTTATTTTATTATTGCAATCTAATTTAAAAATTGTTTATCATTTCAAATAATTCTGTCTTTTTTCACTCAAATTATTATTTTATCCTATTAAATCTATTCCTTGTGGATCGACCTTGGATTTACCAGTTTATTTTGTTATTTTGACACTCTTATGCATGAGAGTAAAGAATCACTTTGTAAGTGTGTCAAGTTTTCTGGTGCCGTTGCCGGGGAATATAATTTAGTAGATAAAATAATAATTTAACATCCTTGCAATTTTTTTATTATTTTTATTATTTTTTGTATTTCGTTTCTTTTTTATTGTATTTTCTACATCTCATTTTCTTTCTTCTTTGCATTTGTGTAGATCTAAGATGTCTTAATTGATCCTAAATTAATCCTGAACCCAGACATCCAACATATAGATAAATAATGTACTTAATTTTATAAGGTTACAGGAGACAAAAATCTCAAGTAAAATGAGCTTACATTTTGCCAAAAAAAATTTTGAACCATCCATATCTAGAGATTCTTCCATAACATTTTGTGAGAACCTAATTTGAGAGATTGAGATAGTTGAACGAGAAATTCAATTGACCAAGATACCTTTTATTGGAAAATGACTAAGAGCCAATGAACCACTGGAGCTCATATATTCATACGTCGGTGGTCCATTGATTGTAAGAACATAAGATGGTTATGGATACTTCATCACATTCATTGACGATTATTCCAGATATAGCTATGTGTACCTAATACAATACAAATTAGATATATTTGAAAAGTTCAAAGAATATAGTGATGAGGTTGAGAACCAGTTAGGTAAAACCATTGACACTCTACGATCGGATCCTGCAGGTGAATACCTAAGTAATGATTTCGATGAATTCTTGGTTGGGAATGGGATAATATCCCAACTCATAACACTTGGAATATATAGCAAAATGATGTTGAAGAAAGGAAAAATCGAACCTTACTAGACACAATGAGATCAATGTTTAGTTATTGTTAATTACTTAATTTTTCCTGGGAGTATGTATTACAGACAACAATGTATATAATTAACGTTGTTCCATATAAGTGTGTTCTAAAAACAGCCTTAGAGTTGCGGAACAGTCACAAAGCTAGTTGTGGAATGGTACTTATTTTGAAAGTTCTTTTATTTTTCCTTCTTAAACTATAAAAGACTTAGTTTTCAATTTTTTATTTTTTTTTTAGTTCTTTAAAAGTGAGGTACAACGAATATTATGACCGATTCTAATTATAAGATACTCGTGGAATGATTATATTGATGGACACCAACATATCTATGTAAAAATTAAATATATGTAGTGATGAGAGTCCAATTTTAGGTTTTTTGTGTAATAACCTAAAGTTATTAATTCAAAAATATTTGATTAAAGAGTTTAAATATATATCCCGAGATTATGGGAGCTTAATGCTGCATATTCATTTGATCCTCGTGTTAGCTTGTTACACTAGAAGAATCCATATAATAATTGGATAGTACAATTATTAAATTACTTGCGAAATTAAATAACCATAGATTATTTAATTTTAAAGTAATTATTAATTTGATTAATAATTACAGAATGTCACATTTGTAACTATATATTAAATTATTTAATATATATTTTATATTAATAATTATTAGATAATCATCTAATGTTTAAATTTTTAAAAAGATTTGAATTAATGTTTTTAATTTAAAATAATTAAATTCATATTAAGATATCAATTTAATATCTTTAAAATTTATTTTCAAAGATATAATAAGATATTTGATATCTTATTAAAAATTAAACAAATTTTACAAAATTTATTCCTCAGCCAAAAATTACATAAACTATGGAAGGTTAATTTTGGTATTTTACAAATCCTAATTAACTTAAACCCTATTTATAAAAGGGAATTGTTCCTGTTTTATTTCAACCTAATACAATTTTTTAAAGAGTTAGAAAAAGAGGCAAATAAAGAAAAGGTAGCTAAAAAGAATTTTCCCTAGAAAATTATCTGCAAGTTTTTTCATTTCGAGCTCACCATCACAAATTCTTTATGGTAAGATATAGCACAGAAGATTGAGTGTTTCTTTTGAAAATATATTCTGGTTCTTGGAGCAAATTTACGGTAATACGGAAGGATGATTCAGGAGTATTTTAGGGTTATTTCAGAGGCTCACAAATGTCATGAACTTCTGCATAAAATTTAGTAACACATGCAAAAATGGTTTTGGCACTGTTCATCGTACTGTAATTCGGTATTGTTCACGAATTTGAAAAAATAATTTCAGAAAAAACGTGTCCGAGCTATTGTAGGAGTGAGAGGAGAAGAAAATTTTTCAAGCCCGATCTTAAGGTTTAAGTGAGATTCTGCTGCTTGAGACGATTTCTCAATGAAGAGTTCGTACGGAAATCCCTACAACTACACATTGGGATTAACTTTTTAAGACAAATAATTTATAAATTACAAAAAATCTAAATACAATCAATAGAAATACAAGAGATTTGACAAACCCCACTCATTCTCTTACAGACCTACGTTGCTCTCAATTTTGTATTTCCGTTATTGCTTCAAGATCTTCATTTTTATCACATTTACTAATAAAACCCAATATTTTGTCGGCATTTGTGATTAAATAAAAGTATTATATACAAATTTAAGATATGCATGCCACTCGTTTTATGATTTCCTCCTACATGAGGTTTTTATGAATTTTTCTTTTACATTTGATACCAAATTTTTTGATTTTCAACTTTCACTTTTATATTATTAAAAGATAATTTAGAGTTAGAAATAATTTTTATTATATTGTTTGCCTTTCAATCAAAATTTAATTTTAAATTGTTATTATTAAACCAATCAATAAACATGTTAAAATTCAATAAAATACTAATAAAATACTAATTTCATAAAATCCGTGAAAGTTTAGATGAAATTAAATAATTTATCGATTTTGCATAGTCTACGGATTATAAAAAAAATATATTATACAATCGATTTTGCTTGTGAAATGTTTTTCAGTTGTTTTTAAATATTAGAAAGATTATTGTTAAATATATTTTTAAAGAAAAATGGCTTCATCTATTCTACCGATTATTATTATGACATTTTAATTCTTATAGTTTTAAATATATAATTTTAGTCTCTCAGAATTAGTAAATACAAACTTTAATTTCTGTTATTATTTTTCTTATTAATTGAATTACTTTTAATCTAAATTTGAAACAAACTTGTAATATATTGAGATATTTTCTGGATATTCAAATCATTTAATAATAATCAATCAAAAAATGATTCAAAATTATCAAAAAATATTTAATAATAGAATATGAAATTTATATTTTCAAAATTATAAGAATTAACCTGTTACAATTTATAAAATACTTGTCATTTTCCAAGCAATTTACTACGTAAACCACTTTCGACAATTGACATTAGTACATTTGGAAATAAAAGTTGGTCTGGGGACGACGGCGTAAATGTATATTAAAATAGAACAGGGTGTACTTAGAAATCTGGAACATAGTGTTTAATTTAGGTCGGTTAGGCCCATAGCCGCCGACAGCTTGACATGATCTTGTTGGTACAAAAAGGTTAGGGTTTGGCTTTGGAACTCCTCAGAAACAGATTCCCGTCAATCTTTGCTCCTTTTGGACTCCCCACCTCTCCTCCAAAGGTATCATCTATCCCTTCTTTTCAATTTTATTTCTTACTTTTTAACAATTTTATTGCCGATTATTCTTTGAAATCGAATTATTTTATCTACAAGGTAAATTTCTTATAATTCTTTTCCAGTTTGAGTTTAATAGTTTTTCTTTTCAATTGGAATTGGTATTTCAATTTTATTGAATTGTCAGTTGTGTCTGAGCTGCCGTATCAGTGGTTAGGACTAACTTTTGTTAATTTTCTGATTAATCGTTCTTTCCAATTTAATTATCTATGTTCTTTAACAAAAGATCGCAAAAGTATTCCTTTTTTTATTTTCTATATTTTCTTACACCCTTGATTTAATCAACAAAATTTGCACCTGAGTCGTGGCGTTGTCTTTTAGCCTTTGGTACTCTTCAGAATTTATCCAAAATTTTACGGAAAGTAAATTGTGTTGGTTTATATAATTTTGAATTATAGGTTATGTTAGATATTTTATTTATTTGTTTGTGTATCCTGTATAACTGACATTTTGTATTGATAATAGAATCAGAAACCATGCCGAAGAACAAGGGAAAGGGAGGAAAGAACAGGAAGAGGGGAAAGAATGAAGCTGATGATGAGAAGCGTGAGCTTGTTTTCAAGGAGATGGGCAGGAGTATGCCCAAGTCCTTCGCATGCTTGGTAATGGCCGGTGTGAGGCCATGTGCATTGATGGCACCAAGCGTCTCTGCCATATCCGTGGAAAGATGCACAAGAAGGTTTGGATTGCAGCTGGTGATATAATTCTTGTTGGTCTTCGTGATTATCAGGATGACAAGGCTGATGTCATCCTCAAATATATGCCTGATGAAGCAAGGCTTCTGAAGGCATATGGTGAACTTCCAGAAAGTACCCGTCTCAATGAGGGCATTGCTGGTGGTCTTGATGAAGAGGATGATGGTGCTGATAATGATTACATTGAGTTTGAAGACGAAGATATCGATAAGATCTAGGTTTGAGAATAGCAACATTAACAAATATGGATTGTGCCGATGTATTGGTACTTAGAAGTTGGAAATATGTGTTTGCAACTTATAAATTTGGGTTTTACATGGTAAGCCTGTCATATTCCCTGTAACACCTATCACTTATTAATTTTCTTGAGTTTTTGTTCCTTACTGTGAAGTTTGTTGTTTTTGAAATGGATGCTTATACATGTTGCAGATCGTTTATTTCAATAATAATTTCTTAAGTGGTTATTAGGAAGAAGGGGAAGTGCCAGTATCTTCTTGCCTTAGTTTATGTCATTGCTTATGCATTCATTTGCTGGTTATGCCTAGAGTTGCATCATAAAAGGTATTGATGTTTTGGCATTGTATGGTTTGGAATTTGATTGGGAGAAAGTTATTTACTCATGCTACTCAAAACAGGACTTCCATTTCCATATATGGTTCTTAAGTGCAACTCTGCCCCAACAAGGAAGTCTGTGGTTTGAGTAGCAACAACCACATTATTTGAAATAATAATGTGGGCAAAACCACTCCCGCATGGGTGAGGTGTCCTTACGAAGATAAAATCAATCGGGATTGCTCGGAGAGTAACCTTGAGCTCCTTCATTGAGTGCCCAAAGAGGACATTCAGCCTCATAACGGGGTTTAGAAAAGCGCACCTTCATAAAGGCCGATCTTTTATGAAGGGGCTTTTATGTGTGTCATTTCCATGAGATTATTTGTTCGCTTTGTGTACTCGTCAGAGGTGTCCGAGATCGCTCTCCAGAACGGCCTTGTACAATTTTATTTTTGTAGGGAGTTTTACCCACGTGAGTGGTGGTTAGGCTTATAACCTACCCCATATAATAAGAAACGTGTCGTAAAATTACAGATTAGAGTGGTGGTTGGCCTCGCACTTTGTAGGATCCTTTGTGTCCTTTATCCGTGGGGTGATTGGTCAACCCCAGACTTGGTTCTTCTTTCTACACTTCGTTACCTTCATCGAGTCAAAGTAAACTACGTCTTCCCGAAGGCTGCTTCTGTTGGGGCGGTTGTGCTAGGGGTCGGATCGGTGCCTCGTGCAGCAGAAGTGAGCCCGTGGATATCAAGCATGGGTGTAATTTTAAATAATTTAATAAAATATTATATTTCATTACGAGTGTATAAGAAAAAAATCGGGGCTGAATCAGAGTTCGGAAGCTCAAGAACGAAAAAAAATAAATTTGAGTGTGCGGCGCTCGCGCACTGTAGGCTGAGTACAGTGCATAGTTTTTTTTTTATTATTTTTTTTTTCCAAATTGTTTCTTAACTTTGCTTTCTGCTTTCTTTCCGGGGAGTTTTCTTCCGATTTTTCCTAAACACTTCGAAAAAACCTAAAATTAATTTTTAACATCAAAATCAAAATCAATACATGTTATATAATGAAAATCATATTTTTCAAAATATCAAATATTTTTACAAAAATATAAATTTATTCTAAATAAGTACTTGAGTAAATTTTGAATCTAAAATACAAATCAAATTAAAATCATACAATGAAATGACCCATGAACATTTCTAGGTCACTCAAAGGTGGTCAAGAGATTCTAGAATGGCAGTCATAGCTCCAAGCTTTTATCTAGAGTTCTAAACTCTAATTTTAAATTATGTCCAACATAAATATTTTGACCCAATCACAAGCAAATTATGTTTATATTTCTAAAACATCATAACATAATTAATTAGCCTAATTTTAACATCAAACTATGTTATTATGTATCTAATACATAATTTATAATTATATATCTCACTAATGAAAACTCACTAATGAAAAACATACTTTGGAGAAGATCAAACTTACCTAACAATGTTGATTCAAAAATCCAATCTACTTCTCCTTGTTGAAATGTTGTGGAGAAATTCCAAAGTTAGCAAGCTTGACTCCAAGATTCAATCTTAATTCCAATGCCAGCAAGCTTCACTCCAAGATCCAATATTGATTTCCCATAATTGAAATGTTGTAGAGATCTCACAAAGCTTCTCGAAACACTTCTCTAACTTAGGCTAGTTTCTTTAATTCTTGCTTGTTTTTAACTTTTTTAAGCTTTTTTAAAAACCTTTGCTTAAGTTTGTAATTTATAGCAAAACATAGGCAATTTTTAATTAATAAATATTTTAATCAACTTTTATATGAGCTTAATCTAATTTTTCCAAATATGTATAATTAAGTGTGACTAATCATCTTTATCTACCACTTTGATTAATCATCTTTATCTACCACTTTGATTTAATTTAATTAAATCAAGAGAAAATTCAATTAATGGATTAGTTACATGTCTACCACTTTGATTTAATCTGATTTAATCCAATTAAATCAAGCCAAATACACCTATAATTACATATTTGCAATTATCCAAATATCCTCAAATTGTAGAGATATTTATGAATTTACAATTTAACCCTTGTGTAATTTTGAATTAATCCAATTAGGTCAAAGAAAATAATCAATGTTATCCAATAATACTTGATTATCTAAGTTGATAATTATAATATCGAATATTATTTATTATAAAAAGTAATTAGCTACCCAAGTGCTCAATGAGTGCACTTTATATTGTGTGACTCTCTAAGTCCAGATACGTTGGTCATATAAGCCTAGCTAATATATATGCAATTCGACCACTTCCGAATCAGCGAAGAACATGAACGACCTTCTGAACTATATAAGTCGAGGTCATCACATATGTTTACCAATCCCTCTGTCAGAGGCTATCCGAGTTGTGCTTAGGAAATATAGAATACACTGTCAAGTTTCCGAGGCGCAAATCTCATGTCGACATGTCCGTAATTCTTTACAACTAATGCAATCCACCTTCGGTGATCAGATTTGGCCAAAGTCTTTATGAATCGTGACTTAGTCACATGGATGCCAAAACCCCTTATGGTACACATATGGACCGATGAATCCTATCTTGATACACACTTGATTAATGAGTGTATCGGTCCACACCCAACGAATATTTAGCACCAAACCATGAAAGATTTCTGACATACATGACATCAAAGTGTGGATGATCTCACACAAAAGCAATGTTATCCTATATTCAAAGGATTATATATGCTACTCGACTCGAGGAGATTCTTATTGACGATGGTGTGCACTTCCAACTATTAGGAATTACTTGTGAGTCATTCAGTATTTGATCCAACCAATACCCCCATGTTTATAGGAGCTTTTAAAGCTCATGGTATATCAGGTTAAACCATTGGAACTTCAATTCCAATATACGACATGTGCTAGTCTTCTAGGTTATAGGACTTCGACCGTATTCCAAAACCAACGACTAGGAATATTTACTTTAAGAATAGTTTATAACAGTAATATTATCCCAATGTTGGACCACCTAGTATCCAGTATTATTACGTGACTATTCTAAGGTCGATGTCATTCTTAGCATACTTATACATCAATTACGTGACTATTCTAAGGTCGATGTCATTCTTAGCATATTTATACATCAATCTAATATGTATAATGACATTACCATTAATAAGGTTTGAAATGAAAATATAGTTACTTTATTAGAAGAGTGTAGTTATGTTTTACATCTTGGCCCGATACCTTTTGATAAGTCGTGATGGTGGGAGAGGTGACTACCGGCTGCTTCATATTATCCCATGTATCAAATGCAGCTATGACCTAACCCATGTTATTTTAGCCGATACACTGGATGGTTTGGATGAAATAGAATGAAAACCCTTTAGCCGATTTCTGGGAAGCCCTTCACTTTTGTAGGTTGCCTTGCCTAAGCTGTCCTTTCATATTTTCATCCTAACGGGCTGCTATAACTTTTGCCTGGGCTGCCTTCTCAAGAACATTTTTTTAGGTGTGGCTGTAAGAGAAATTGAAGCTTATTGTTTCTCCGCTGGTCGCAATCATCTAGCATACGCCATACTGAAGAAGAACCTTTCTTGTGACGCAAGAAAGGAATGGCTACAACAAGAATCTGACGCAGAGATTTCGTAGATATACCCTTAGTGGCGTCTCGACCGGGCCACCATAGACTTCTTCGGTCATTTCATACCTCTCCCAGGCCTCCATGCCATTTCATTTTACCTTCCCGCTAGGCTTTGCCAGCAGTACAAGAATCCCACACTTCTTGCTCTTTAAAGGCATATTTTCCAAGGTGGTCCCGTGACTCGTCACTTCCCGGACCGTTTTTATGATAAATGGGCTCACGTTGCATTTATACTATCACTATCCCTAACTATGCTATTACATCGATAGACATGACCCTCATGTTGTCCCTTCTGACTTGGGTTCTTATTTGAAGTGGCAAAGGAGATGATTTTGTCAGGGTTGGTGCTCGGAGCGCCAATCCGTATCGTATTTATGTCCGATTCATAAATACGAATAATTATATTTTTCATAATATTACTAAATTATTGGTAGCACCCTTGTCTTTTATATGCTTATTCGATCTAATTACGATTAAATATCTGATTACGATTAGATCGAAACTAAATCTGGTTCAGTGATACGTGTATATTAGAAAAGACCCTAAGATTTACAGTATAGTGCACAGTTACAATGTTGTTTGTAATTGACATTGGGAAGCACACTATTAGTTGTGTATCCTTAAATAAAGTTCCTGGTCAAGATTTGCTAACACGGGTCGGTTAGTAAAATCTGCTGAGACCAGTACATGTCGTATATTGTGACTTGGTCCGATGGTTTATCCCAGTGAACCATGAGTCTTGGGAGACTTGTGTAGACATGTAGGTGTTTATTTGATAAGACACTGAATGATTCACTAAAGGTTTCCTGATAGATGGTACACCAACGTCAATAGGAACCTTCTCGAGTTGAGCGAGCATATTGGTCCTTCGACTTGAGATACCACCGTGGATATATGAGCTATCCTCCACACTTTGATGGCAGTCACATCAACGATCTAGTCATGATCAGACCTCCGCCTGTTCGTTAGGTGTGGACTGATGCTTATGATATCATGTGCGTATCAAGATACGATCTGCCAGTTTTGTGTACAGGGCATAGACATCCAGCATATGTTTACGATCTAGTAAATCCATGGCCGTGGTATAATATCGGAAATCAGTTCCGAGTGTTATTTAGAGAATATGATTCTTACTCAGTATTAAACTTCCACGATTCCATAATGATGGAATTGGTCAGTGGGAGTAATTGAAACTTATATGATTTGATTCGTTGATATTGATTGTTACCAAATTATTTTTCAATACTCATAGGGTTATGCTCCATTAACCCTAATTCATCTATATACTTAAGGTTCCATTCGTTCCTACAATTACATATATGATATGTATAGTAGAAATTCGAATCTTAAAAGGTTTAAGATTTGAAACTTCTTTTGTATAATTGTTATATAATTGAAAGTACTTGTGCCTTGGAGGTACTAGTAAAAGTTTTATCATTTATTTTATTTAATGGAATATTGTATTTTATTTGATAGAATATCTTTTCTACGATCCCGAGTAATAAAATTGTTTTATTACTTGGTATATTAACATCAGATATTGACGATTGTAGAAAGGAATTGACTTAGTGAAGTCAAATGTAAGAATGATAAACTGTAATGGAATTACTGTAGGCATTGCATTTTTGCATGTGAAACCTGATGATGAGTCTTATTTGGAGGCACTACCTTTTAAGTCGCGGAAGCCACGGGAAACAGTCGTCGGAAGGGAATCGGTATTTTGTTAGATCTTATTCGCTAGATTAGCTTCGGGTTCGCTTGTTGGACCTCCGTTTTGAAACACATGTCACAAACTAAATTTAAAAGAATTAAAACGTTTAAAACACACGTCACAAATTTTAAATTAAATTCACAAATTAAATTAAATTAAAATCTTAATTAAATTAAAATTAAAACAAAACCAATTGAAATTAAAATTGAAAATTTAATAACTAATTAAATTGAAATTAAACCAAATTTAATTAAGACTGTGGTGACACAGGAATCTGGGCGACGCATGCTGTTCCGGGTTCGCGGCCCGGTTGACAGTACGGAGTAGCCATGGGGGACTAAACCGGAGAATGATGGAGTCGCCACCCGGTGTGAACCGGGAAAATGAGATTTAAGGCCGCACTCACCCCTCGCAAGGGAAGACCTTAAACCGTTGGGTTCGGAATGGTCCCTTACTTATGTCACTTGTAATGAAAGGATTTGTGTAATAATTTAATCAAGCCTAAATAACACTTATTTCCAAGAATATCATGCTTCTAAATTCACATGTGCAAAAAAAGTTAAAACTTACACCTAGATTTTCGTATATCATACTTCTAAGTTCACATGCTCGAAAGTAAGTTAAAGTAACGACAAATATACAACTTCATAGGCATATTGTATTCATGAAAATGCAAGCACGTCATAATCACATAAACACACATAAAAGGGAATCAAATAATGATGAACATGTAATTTCATAAACATTTCATACACGCGGAAGCATAAACAAATAAACATTACATATTCATGCATAATAAAAGGAGTCAAGTAAGTCCATATGTAACACGTTTCATATAACCTATGTGCATATAACCTAGTTCAAATTTGCATGCATCGCGGTAGATTAAAGTAATGACAGATATAAAATTTCACAAACGCATTATTGATGGACATGAGAGCGCAAACAAGCACTAATTGCATAAGCATACATGTTAAAGAGAGGAGATTAAGTGCACAATGTAAAAAATGACAATTAAAGAGACAATCATACGTGAAATAAACGTGCCATGATGCGATTTGAAAGATAAATAATGGAGATGAAAGAAAAGAGATACGACATATGCCCATATCTATATAGGACCTTAAGTGTTCGATTGACTGTATTTCACATTCATTAGAATACACTTTGTCCGGTGCGGTGAAGTATCGTGGCAAAGGATTTTAACCTCTTCAATTAGAGGACCTTTCATCCGATTTACTAAGCCCATGCGCAATACAATATGATGCATGATCATGCGAAAAGATGGCATACAAAGGAAAGAAGTAAATAACTGAATACAAGGTGCGGTGAAGCATTATGGTAAAGGATTTTAACCTCTTCAATTAGAGGACCTTTCATCGCACTTACTAAGTCCATGCGCTCGATCATATCATTACACGAACAAATAATATGAAGAAATTAAATAACGAATAATAAACACATCAAAACAACATAAAACAAAATATGCATCATTTTCTCAAGTGGGACGTTGAGTTGTATCCCGAGTGCAGATCATACTACTATCCATTCGGAATCGGTTATGAAATTTACGTCCGGGTTTCCATCCTATATACCACGAGAGGCGACACATTTTTCATTTTAATCAAGGGCCACAATCATGCATCAATCCATAATAATCATGCAAACGAAACTCAATAAATAATAAAAATAAAACTGAAAACGGATGTGAAAGATACCCTCAGGTCTAACCTTTTTACGTCGACTTTCGGAAGCGCGTTCCAAGTCCGTCGGATGGGCTAATAATCCACAACTCTTCCAGTTCACTGGTTCGATGTCTTTGCTCACTGTTTCGCTATTTTAACCGCTGTTTTCACTCCGTTTTGCCACTGTTTGTGATGTATTTTCTGGTCACTGTTCAGGGGCGTTAATGGACTGTTTTGGCTCGATTTTGGGACTGTTTGGCTTACTGTTTTTAGGTGGTTAGAGGTCAGTTTATAGGGCTGTTTCGGGATCAGTTTTTCTGGACAATTTTGGGGTGTGCAGGGAGCAGTATTTCAGTGGGGTTTTATACGAACAGTGAAGGGTATTTCAGTGGGGTTTTATGCGGCAATTGAAGTAGTTTTTGACGTGAATGGGCAGTGTAGTTTTGAAGGGATAGTCGTGGATAGTGCTGCTTAACGTGGCTGGCAGTCTTTGCATTGAGGGGAAGTCGTGGACAGTGCTTGGCGTAAGGCTGTGACTCTGTTTGTTCGGCAGCAGGCTAGTCTTTGTGTATGGCTTTATGAAGGCTATTTTATGTTGTTATGGGGCAGTTCACTACGGCAGTGGAGGGTTAATGTGTGACTTGTGGTGCGTGAAAGATTTATGAGCGGTGTGCACTGGATGGTCAGTTTGTGCGTGGCATATGTGGTCTGCTGGTGGCGTACGTGATGGCTAAGGACGTGATGGTGAGGTATGAGCATTAGTGGGTTTGTGAACCAGACGTGAGTGATCTGGCAAGAGAGATAGGATTTCTGTGCGTGTAAGTTAGGCGACGTGGAGAGGGGCTGTTAAGGTCATGAAGGGCTTGAGTTACTGCTTGTACGTGGCTGTTGTGGGGAGCTTTTCACATGGATAATGGCGGGTTGTGGGTGGCGTGAAGGCAGAGGCGTGATGGTGTGAAGCTTGGTCGGCTGCGTGAAGGTGAGGTCAAGGGCGTGTCCTTTATTTGTGTGCGTGTGTGATGCGTGAAGGTGAGGTAGTAACGTGTTAAAGGGCTGAGTGATGAGTGTTGCTTGCATTTTTGAGAGGAGAAGATGCTTAGGGTTTTTTGTAATGGAGAGATGAGAGAGTAGCTACTGCATGAGTATTTAGGGTTTATATTATTGTTGTTGTGCCGTGAGAGTGGAGAGAGGAGAGATGAGAGGACCTAGGGTTATTTTAGTGTGTGTTTTATAGTGAGAGGGTAGGGTTAGGGTTGTGCATGGTTTTTAAGGAAATAAAATCAATTAATTAGGGAGGGATTTGCTTTGATTATTTAATTTTAAAGGGGAAAGAATAATGTGTTTTTGGTGGGATTTCTTAAATTAGGGGAGTGATTTAATTAAATTTAGGAATAGATTTATTTGATTTGTGTTAATTAGGCATGTAATTTCTTTAATTTGCGTAAGTATTTTATTATTTTGGTAGGTTATTATTTAGATTTTATTTGTTTTATTTTAATTTGGTATATGATTTTATTTAATGTTTTATTTAAATTGGTATATTACTTAATTAATTAATTTGTTTTAGTTTAATTAGATATTGTTTTATTTTAATTAGATATTAATTAATTTAATAGGATTTTAGTTTGATTTAATTAGCTTTAATTTAATTCCACATTAATTCGTTTTAATTAAATTTGGTTTAATTTCAATTTAATTAGTTATTAAATTTTCAATTTTAATTTCAATTGGTTTTGTTTTAATTTTAATTTAATTAAGATTTTAATTTAATTTAATTTGTGAATTTAATTTAAAATTTGTGACGTGTGTTTTAAACGTTTTAATTCTTTTAAATTTAGTTTGTGACATGTGTTTCAAAACGGAGGTCCAACAAGCGACCCGAAGCTAATCTAGCGAATAAGATCTAACAAAATACCAATTCCCTTCCGACGACCGTTTCCCGCAGCTTCCGCGACTTAAAAGGTAGTACCTCCAAATGAGACTCATCATTGGGTTTCACATGCAAAAATGCAATGCCTACAATTACGTAATTTATAAGATGAAAGACCCTTAGATAACTTTCGTATAAGTATAATAGGATGTCAGAATCGTTTACAAAGTATAAGATACTTAATGAATTCTGTTGTTTTCTTATCGGAAAAAATTATTCTATAACTTGTAGTGGGAGTGATATTTGATATCAATTTCAGAGATTACCATTGAAACCATAGATCTAAGATTTTTCATGGCTTACGACGATCAAGTTTTGAACTTGATTAGGCTTCCGTTATTAATAGTTCATAAAATATGAAAATTGTTTGCGCAGCAAAAGCAAGTGAGCTTGATAAAGTTTGACCTTTATAGTATGACAGTGAGGAGGTTATACTCAGTAGTCTATTGTAGATTATAAGAAATCTTGTCTCTTGTCGCACTGATTAGACAATTAAGGATCTGGTGGTTAATGTTCATATTAAACCGTGTTTTTTGGCTAAAGAATACAAAATGGCATTCTTGAGTGATTTCTTCGAAACTTGGAAAGATGATGATTGAGGGTTAAATCATACATCCTCAGTTCTCTCTCTCCAAAACTCAAGCAACAATACTATGGTATGGTTGATTCCTATAGTACGATGACGCGATTGAGACAATCGTTCGAGAACCAAGAACAAGTGATTATTCACAAAGTCGCCATGGAACTGTTCCATGCGCGTCTAGATGAGGGGCAAAGTGTTAGCCCACATGTTCTTCAGATGATCGATTTGATCGATCAATTAAGGCAACATAATCTCATCTTGAATGACATTCTCGGGAGGAGTGTCATTCTTGGTTCACTTCCAGCTTCATTCCGCCAGTTTGTGATGTACTTCAACATGCACGGGACTGTCTGTACCTACCATGAGCTGCATAGGATGTTGCTCACGGTAGAGGAGGACCTTAGGAAAGGATTACCGACTCGCCCTCCTAGATCTACTTCTCTTTCTGCTTCTTCCCAAGGAATGTCCAAGGGAAAGAACAAGAAAGGGAAGAAGAAGAAGAAGGCAGTTGGTCCTCAACAACAGGCAAAGATAGCCAAGCCCAAAAGGGCTTCTGAAGACAAATGCCACCACTGCGGCAAAGTCGGGCACTGGAAGAGGAACTGTCCAGACTATATTGCCCAGATCAGGAGGGAGAGAGCATCGACATCAGGTACTTTATTTTTCCAGTTTTTGATATATCTTTGGCTTGTGAAGCCGTTACATCAACCAATGATTTTAGATTCTGCTTGTCCCATTCACATTTGCAATTCATTGCAGGTGCTGAAGGAAGTAGGAGGCTGAACCCTGGAGAGATGCAGTTGCGATTCGGGAGTGGAGACTCACTGGATGCATTTGCAGTGGGAGTATGCGAGATCTCATTGCCGAATGGGACACTTTTGTTAAATGAATGCTTTTTTGTGCCAGGATGTGTGGCTAATATTATATCCCTTTTTGTATTAGATACAGAAGGCTTTTGTATTAATATTAAGAACAGTTCTTTGTATTTATATGATAAGAATAATATTCAGATCCTTTGTTGTCCAAATAAGCATGGTCATTATACACTGCAAACATCAAAAGATATATTAAGTTCTGGATTAATAAACGTAGATTACCTGAAGTTAATAATACTGAACTATGGCATATGCGGCTAAGTCACATTGGGGCTAAACGCCTTAACCAATGGTTAGGAATGGTTTGATACCAGATCTCACCATTGAATCCTATCCAACCTGTGAATCCTGTATTCAGGTAAAATGACCAAAGCCCCATTTTCTGGTGTTGGACACCGCGCCACTAACTTACTAGAACTCGTACATTCTGATGTATGTGGTCCACTAAGTCAAACTGCTCACAGTGGTTATTCATACTTCGTTACCTTTTACCGATGATCTGTCACGATACGATTATGTCTATTTGATGCGACATAAATCGGAAACCTTTGAAAAGTTCGAATTCCGAAATGAAGTAGAAAAACAAACTGGTAAATATATTAAATGCATTCGATCTGATCGATGTGGCGAATATATGAGTGTGAGTTCATGGATTATATGAAAGAGAATGAGATTCTCGCTCATATACTCCTCCAGGTACCCTACAACATAATGGAGTATCTGAGAGGAGAAATCGGACTTTATTGGATATGGTCCGATCATGTTGAGTTTCACAGATTTGCCCTATTATTTATGGGGCTACTCTCTCTTAACCGCCGCACATCTTTTGAATAAGATTCCTTCAAAGGCTGTTCCTACGACACCGTATGAAATATGGTTCGGTAGGAGACCAAATCTTAATTATGTTAAGGTTGGGGTTGTCCTGCCTATGTTAGGGTGACTCAGCAAGTAAGCTTTCGCCTCGAGGCAAAAGTTTAGGTTTGTTGGATATCCTCCGAATACGAGTGGATATCTATTCTATGATACCGAGCATCGAAATGTTTTCGTAGCTCGCTTCGCAAAATTTCTAGAAGTAGAATTTTTGTCAGAAGGTGGTGATCATAGACAGGTTGTGCTTGATGAAGTACAACTTGAAAACAACGAACCAACGGAGGAACCTGAAGTTTAAGTAGATGAAGGACCTTCAACACATAAACTCCGTAGGTCAGAAAGGGTATCCAGACCTCCTGAACGCTTGTATTTGACAAGAAAAGAGTCTGGATGTTCTCTTAGTAGAAGAGACAGATCATTTCACCTATAGAGAATCGATGTTGGACATCGACTCCGTGAAATGGAAAAATGCCATGAAATCTGAGATAGACTCAATGCATGAGAATCAAGTTTGGGACTTGGTTCCGCTTCCAGAGGGAATTGTTCCTATCGCTGTAAATGGGTTTACAAGAGGAAGCGAGGGCCTGACGGTAAGGTTGAAACTTACAAGGCCCGACTGGTAGTAAAAGGTTACACGCAGCGACCTGGCGTCGACTACTATGAGACTTTTTCACCGGTTGCAATGCTTAAGTCTATTAGGATTTGCTTTCTATAGCTGCGTATCATGACTACGAGATTTGGCAAATGGATGTCAAAACGGCTTTTCTAAATGATTTCTTGATGAAGAAATCTATATGGAACAGCCGGAAGGTTTTTCATCCAGCGAAAACTCGGTCATGGTTGTAAGCTTAAGAAGTCCATTTATGGGCTTAAACAAGCTTCATGAAGTTGGAATCTTGATTCGACGAGATTATCAGATCGTCTGGTTTTCTCAAGAATTAAGAAGAATCATGTGTGTATCAGAAGGCCAGTGGGAGCATGGTCGTATTTTTAGTCCTATTGTTGATGACATCCTAATCATTGGGAATGATTAGGTATGTTACAAAGCGTTAAAGCATACCTCTGTAAGAATTTCTCCATGAAGGACCTGGGAGAGCTTCTTATATTTT